>MU224039.1:207194-233503 GCA_018584345.1 Thuja plicata | reverse complement strand
CTTGGAATATTAATGTTGAGAATATAATATTACAAAAACACTTTCAGAAACTAAAATTATAATATTATGGACTAACATTTTGGAAACTAAAAAGACTTGTTTTAGGTGGTTAATGATCCTCGAAAGGTGGCATATAAATGCATGGTTTTAATTCTTATTTGTGCTCTATATGCAGGAAAACTAAGATCATTAGACACATTTTTCTAAAGATACTTGCTATATGATTTGTAATGGATTCCATGTTTGGAGTAACAATTATAACAATATTTGTATTGAGATTGTTTTGGCTAAGTTGGAGGCATGAAAAATACACATAGCTTATTTTGGTTTTCTTTTACTATTGAATATTTATGGCACATCTGGAAATTAAGAAATAATGAGGTCTTTAACAAGGTAAGAAGAAAGCTTACCGAGTCGTATAAGAGATACACACTTTGATATTGCCTCACAAGTCACAGTAATGATAGAGATATCAAACACCAAATTTCTTAGGTTGCTCAGGGATATAATTGTGACATTGACTTGGCAAGAGATGAGATATGGACACACATGGTTAATCGACATGTTCAACAACAAAATGATTAGTATATGGATTAGGTTTTGCAACGCTGACCAAATAATCAAAATGTTGTGACTCACATATACATCTTTCTAAATCTTAACACAGGTGATCATCATATTGACTAATATCATCTAAAGGGATCCCTACCTCTGATGAAATCATGACGTATGTTCTCATTAGGTCCTTAGATGGAAAAGTTGTAATATGCTCATCATATTAACTAATATTAATTAGGCCATCTTAGGGTATACGCCTCTAGTCATGTAATATGCTCTTAACCAAAGGCTAAAAAATAAGACATACCTCAAACGGTGAGTACACGGTGGCTTGTTGATCTTATACTTGAAGTCACTGATAGAATAAAAAATGACTTTTCAATACTCTGCTACGACAAATGAAATAATTTCAACATCAAAAAATTTAGAAATTACAAGTTGTTATACCCTAAACGTGAAGCAAACCAGCTGAATTGCAAACCCGGGGGTAACACTAGTGCTAACCGGCGATGAACAAACTGTTGGATTCTTTAGTTGTGAATGTTGGATTCTTTACAACAAGAGCCCTCTTCACACAATGATATAGTTTACTAATTAGAGCCCTCTTCCGCTCGCATGCACAGCTCGATCACAAATGAGCCTTTCTTTTTCTTTTCTTTTTTGTTTATAATCAAGAGGGTGTCACAATTACGACGGTATCGTCGCTATTATGACAACATCGGGGGCACTTGGAAAAAAAAAAAAAAAATCACACACAAATAGTAGCGTCGTCGCAAATTGGCGTCGAAATTTGACCCCAAATGTTGTAGTGTTTTGTATTCCAATGTATGAAGAAAGTGAGATCTACCATTGATCACCATTTTTTTCATCACAACCATAATCACAAGTTTTCAAATTTATCAATACGCAGGGTTGGGCAGATATCGATCTGTTGAATTCTCAAACCATACAGAGGACGGCGACAAACATGCAGTTCTTTTTCCACTCAAAAAATTCTCAACACCCCGATAATCTTCACCTTGGTGACTTGTCAAACTATGAAACTCAAAGGTACAAGAAATTTGCAAAAATTTTCAACATCTTGAAATACAATACGACATACATGCATACCTATATAAAACATAAGGATATTTCTAATGATAATACTAAAAGGTTCTTATTTTTTGCAACCCACTGAATATAAAGACATTACGTTTTAAGAATTAAAAGTTGTTTGTAATGACCATTAAAAAGGTATTGATTTCCTTCATCCTACCAACTACATAGACATAAAGTTCTAAAAGTACTTTCATGATCCAACCAACGTTTGACTAAAAATATCATTCAAAACTTCCATTATTTCCCAAACAATATGCAAAAAGTTGTTTTTAATGACCATTAAAAAGGTATTGGTTTCCTGTGGCCTACCAACTACATAGACGTAAAGTTCTAAAATCACTTTTGTGATCTGGCCAATGTTTGACTCAAAATACCATTCAAAACTTCCATTATTTCCCAAATAATATGTTGTTTCACTCATTTCATTAGCCTCACACATGTATTCAAAATTTCCATTTGCAGTCAGTTAGTGTTTCAAAATAGTGGGATTACATGATATAATACTTATGTAACACACAAGGATATTTCGAACGATGAGAAAAAAAGGTGTCAATTTTTTGCAAACTACCGACTACAAAAACATAAAGTTCTCATACTACTTTCGTAATGTGACCAACATTTAACTT
Source organism: Thuja plicata (assembly GCA_018584345.1). Lineage (NCBI taxonomy): Eukaryota > Viridiplantae > Streptophyta > Pinopsida > Cupressales > Cupressaceae > Thuja > Thuja plicata. The sequence goes on along the minus strand of MU224039.1, from coordinate 231,221 downwards.
AAAAGAACCATTGAAAACTTCTATTATTTTATAGACAATATAATAATTCAGTCATTTGATTAGCTTTGGACACGTATTCAAATTTTACATTTGCTAGAATCGACACTACAACATTTTTTGGAATAGTGCCACTATACTTAGGATGATAACTATGTTTCTTATTTTGTCCAACCTACCGACTACAAACACACAAGCCTTTCAAATGTCTGATAACTAAATCATTGAATCAAAATCCCAAATTTACACAATGATCTAAATTACATATGAACATACAAATTTAACATAAAAAAAAAAAAGAAACTTAAAGACACAACAAAGTTCTAAATGTTCTTTCAGGCGCTGACTAACGTATGTGAACGTATTAAAACCACTTCTAGGCTATTTATGACTTCAAGTAATTATAATATATAGAATTTACCATCCATTTAAATAAAAATAAACTTGAAACAATCAGAACAATGACATGCTTGATATAAACTGATAAGATCACAAAATTCAACAAGTTTCAAATCTATGAGAGCCACAAAGTTGGTTTTTAATTAATACTTCATCTCTTCCAGTTTTCAACTTTAAACTGCATTTTCACTCACACTACACTAAATACAAAGAACACAAAGTACTTTAGACAATATTAAAAAGATAAAGCACATAAACTTTATAATTCATGACATACATTAAACACAACTTACTTTAATATTCATCTAAAAGGTAGCCATCAAAAGTTGTTGAAATGATCATCATCTATTCACATTATATAATTCAAACATAACTAATTATATTTCAATAAATTGGATAATTTCCAAATTAAGTAAATACTCCCCAAAACGTATAGGTTTTAATTTTTGAAATAAAAAGCAACAATTTCATGCATTTCCAAGAACATAGACATAGAAAGTGGACAAGCAACAATCAGGCATTGTTTCCATTCGTCATTTCAAATATTTTTGAAATTAAAATGTCACACTCCTTGAAATCCACCTTTTCTACTCTTGAAATTATTACTTTTAACCTCGGTTCGCAATTACTTCGTACAAACAAAGTAAACATGAAAGAGTTAAGCAGAATTAATTCCATGATTGTTTGTGGAGTTGCATCACTTTCAGTGCCATATTTTAGCATGTACAACTCCTTGGCAAACATTTTCATCAATTGAGTTTCAATATCAATGAAAAGACACGACCCAAAGTGCACTGATATGGTCTTGGAAATTCAATTGTAGGCTGTATCTATAGTTACACTCAAGAATTTCCACCCCACATCTAGTACAAAACCATGTACCACCAGGATTTTGACAACACTTTTTTACATTCTTTCCCATTGGCAAGCAATGGACATTCTAGATAGAACAAATCATCTTGTCTGATGAACTTCACAATTGCTCTCATTTTCATCTCGAAAGGCATTGTTATTGTTAACTTCACTCTAAAAGATAAGAAATTACAACCCTACCCATTATTGTATTATGCCACTCAATAATTAAGGGGGATGCAATAATATCAATATTATTTGTCTCTAATCTAGATCTAAGGGCTTCTGCTTCAGGGATTGTAGGTTTTATTGTTAATATCGTTGATGCCACAATACTTATCGTTACATTATCTTTGTATTCAACCACACACTCCTTCCTTAGAGAAAGTACAACCACTCTTTGCCAACGCTTTAATCTTTTCAACTCTTCGCCCTGTTCTTGGCAAGTTGAACCTCAGAGACTCACATCAATTATCCTATAGAATATATAAACCAATTTTATAGTCCTTCGATAAAATTTTGTTGCATCTTTAATGCACAAAACGACCACATCTCCAACATCGACAAAATTCCCAATAATGTTGACCATTGTATCATTCTCTATTGTGGCAATTTCCTCAAATTGTCTGAATTGGAAGAGACTACTCTTAATAGACTTATCACCATCACAATGCTTCACAAAAGATGACTCATCCAAAGTAATCTCCATAAAACTATTTATCTAATATACTGTTTGTTTACATCCTTACACTACCTTTAGAAATTGTATACATCTTACCACTTCCACTCTACCATAGTTTAACTTTGTAATATCATTAAAACAAACAATCCAAATTTGCATGCTTTCATCGTCTATCAAATCAAAGTTGAAAACCTATCCAGGGCCTCTATGTGACTTATATTGATGCATATTATTTTTGTTGGCAATGCATCCCTTGATTATCCATCTTCTTTGATAGGGATTTAGGTCCTTTATAGGATTGATCGATTCACCAACAACTATTTCCCTCTTTCGCATGTGAATACCAAACTTTGTCACATGAGTAGATGGGTTGATAACTTTATCCGACTCCATGCCTTCTTGTTGTGATTGAAAAAAGTACTCTAATTCCCAATGACATCACAATTGGAACAAACAACATCTAAGTCAAAAATAATTATGGTCCTATTTGACAAAGTGAGTCGTAGTTAATACATGTTACATAGTGTCGAAATACAAACACAAGAACACTACATATATTAAATAGAAAACATAAAAACCTACCTAGAATCAACAGTGCTCAAATATTTATAAGCCATCAAACAAATGATCGATCCCATCTTGAGTGTGTCAGAAAAGAAGAGATTGTTGTATTTTTTTGGAAATACACCCACTTACATATAGGTGCCATCAAACAACACAATCTTGAATCGCTCAAACTTGCTTTTAGTCATCCCCAATTTATTGTATGACAAAATCTAAAGCAAGGGCTTGAAAACAATATCTCCACCATTTATAAATTGAATTGTTTTGGTAGATAAATTACAATCAACGTTAATCCCCTACACAGAGAATGTGTCAAACAACAACAAACATAAATGGCCAATATTACTTTAAAATACAAAATTAAAAAGCAAAACAAAGACTCATAACACATGAACATACTAATAAACCAACAATTGCCCCATACATGAGGTATTTTTAATTTGGAGAATGTATGACCTCCCAAGTGTAATTGCACCATTAAAAGTTAAATTTATAGCGGTCATAGTTGCGAGACATTTGAACAAAACATTCTTAAAGTAAATCACACCAGCCCTAACAAAAAACACAAACCACTACTACACACAACTTTCAATATAGACAATCTTTATTCATGCATGTTGCATATTTCTTTGTACTCGATAATTGTTGTGGCGCACCCCCAACCAACTTTGCAACATTCACACCCCTAACTTGTATATTTCACAAGTTTTTAACCTTTTTGTATACCCGACCTTCACTTGACCTTCACCTGACCTCACGACATATAATCAACCACCAACACATCTTAACAAATGTATCTTAAAAAATGTGTCTAATCACAACATCCAATTCTTTCCCATTGAAAACAAAAAATGAGTCATAGCACCATTTGATAAACATTACATTAACACCTTCATAATCTACCCTCAATATACAAAAGGTGACACATACAACTACTATACAAAGTTGCATGTTCGTAACAAATAGTAAATCAATCCCTTTCACACCATTAGACATTTGAAGAAATAACTGTCCACTTGACTCCATGGGGTTTATTACTTTTCAAAATTCATTTAAGTGTTACCTAATATACCAAATCCTCAATTTGACTGTGAAATCAAGACAAGAATTCTCATCCCATTTGCACATTCTCGCTTCCTCCTAAACACTTATTTCATTTATTAATTAAATTAAAATTGAACAACATATAAGGGCAATGTAAATAAGAGCTCACATAATTTATGACCCCGCCTCCAACAAACTCACAAGAAGTGTCCTGTCCAACACAACATCTCAAAATTAATTATCCAAACTAATCAACTTCACAAACTGTTGCAATTTCATTCACCAATTAAAATTAAAAATCGAATGTAAGCATATGCAAATAAGAGCATACAATATTTGCAACCCCTGCTTAGATAAACTCCTTAGAGACCACTCCCACACTGCTATATTTTCCCGACTCTCTCGTTCATCAATTAACTAAGCCAACCAACACAATTCTTGATCCAAAAAATCTAACAAACATCAATCACAAAAAATTCCACCTTGCAACTAGATTCTTTCCTATATTCCTAGAACCACTAGACAAAATTGCATTCGACGTGCAATCCAATACAACATATATATAATTCTCTTGTATAAACACTCCAAAAAATTGTTCAACCGTAAGTCTATATCGCCCTGCCTATTCTGAACATCTAACACTAAATAACAAATATTAACTCACACTGTTACTGTTTCCTTCCCCCGCAGAATCTGCACATGCAAATCCCTCAGATATGCTACCAAACCTTATACCGCAACAATATAGATAAACTTAAATTCTCAAACTCTGCCGACCAAATTTCCTTTCAATCAATGCACCTACATAAAGAGTAGAAAAACATACCAAAACACACAAGAATTTAGACAAAACAACAATGATGCCAATACCCAAAAAATGTTAGAACACACTCTAAACACAAACACCAAGTTTGAACATGTAAATGCCTTTGCAACAGATTTTCCAAACACTACAACATTTACATACATACTATTTCCATGCATACACCCACAACCGACGTCATTATAAAAACAATCGCTTGACACACACAATACCCACAAAGGAAATAATCCCACACTACCATACTATAGTCAATGATTAATTAAACACATGGTCCATCACAACTCACAAAAAATAACACAATTCAATAAATAACTTACATAACATTATTCTTTACACTAACTTCACCCGACAGAAAATCGCGCGTTGTCTATAAATTGACACCATCCAATTCAAGTCAACAATACCGACCAATCTTCATGCACAAAAAGAGTAGGTATGACCCAAGGATCCGAGAATAAAATAATTATCTATTCTAGCCCGGACGCCCCTAGCTCTCTAACCCCTTCAAATAGCCTAGGCATCTACATACATACTCTTTCTCTGCATGAAAATAAACATTAATAAAAACCCAAAATAACTGGAAACTAAACCAAAATAATGTCCTACACTAGAATGCACATTCACACGTTCCACACAATTTTACTTCTACCTTCCAACCGATATACAAACATAAGCAAAAACAAAAAGGTAAACGAGAACAAAGCAATGACAAAATCATTCATTTTAGCATTCAACCACCAATCTATTACTAATAACATGAAAAATACACAGTTTACCAACGATCCCCCAAAGGAAGTGCTCTACCACTGATTTAACAACTCTGAAGCGAGCATTGACACAACTAAAAGAAACAACAATAATTGTAGAACAATATCAATTAATACCATACCTAAACTAAATGACTCAATGACACAATCAAAGCTCAATTAAAGCACACGTCATTTCCAACTCTGCCCCATCTACCCTGTTCCAATTGCTCAAGAAAACCTTTGTTATTAATCATATGCGACTCTTAATTAACCCTTACTTACCACACAAACAATTAAATTGCACGCCATTTCCCACTCCACCAAACCTCCACCCCAACTGTAAATGACAAATTCTCGGTAGTGTGAGACAACATTCAAGTGACAAACAACGTCCTGGGAATACAAACACACAATCCGCCTAATCTCCCTGCTCTGGCAACATCTCACATTCCATCTGCTGGAATTGGACAACTTTCTGGCTGTGTGAGACACTTTTCCGATGTTAGACAACTTTCTGGGATGAAAAGTTCAAACTAATAGCCCATCGACTAAATAATTTAAAATAATCTCTTCTTGACCGAGTTTATAATAATCAATAAAAAAATGTCAACAAAATTTTGAAATTTGAAATTTTTAAGATTTAGATTTATTTATTTAAAATAAACTTGAATACTTGATTACCAAGCCGCTTTCCTTGGCTGGTAAATTTTCAATTTGTTCCAAAAATCTGGCAGCTACCCATGTTTACTATTCGTCTTGTTGGGCTCCTTCAAAAGACTCCTATATGAAGTTGGAGAAACTCCTTCGGGATTTCCTCTGGGCTTCTGGTGCTGATCGTCATGGGTTTCACAGAGTCGCCTGGGAGTATTGTCGTCTTCCCAAGGAGTCTAGAGGCTTGGGCTTTCTTTCTACTCAGAAACAGGGAATTGCCTTATGCGCTAAGTGGGTCATCTGTGCTTTAACTAGGAATGAAGCCTGGAAAATTCTTCTTAGGCATTGCATTTCCTCTAGATTTCTAGTCAATAGGACGACTTGGAAGGGGATTGACTTTCAAACCCTTCTCATCATGTTAGAACCAATTCAAATCAAGGGCACTTTTGTTATCAAAATCATATGGAGATCCTGGGAGGCCATTAAGCCATGGCTTCGTTGGGCTAGAGATGGGTTTTGTGATGGGCTTTCTATGAACCAACATAATATTTGGTGGTCTCCCCTATTTTTTTGTTCCCGCTGGCTAAGGTTCAAGGTGTTAGTGCTCTGCATTTTCATAAACATTGCACCAGAACACCCAAAGATTTGTTTTCCAGAGCTACCATGAGCCTCAAGTTCAGTTTCTTCTGTCTCGCCCATATCGACATACTTTTGACATGTTGGTTTCTGCCTTGCCTCCGCACATGCTTGACAACCAGAAACCTTTCTTAATATTTTTTGGTTTTGTCAAAGAGCTTAACAATAGTGGAGCTGGATTCATGATTTTTTTCAAACCATTTCGACCTGAGCCCTTTTCTTGGCATATGATTTTGCTGGGTGATTCGCCTAGAATCCCCTACATTTATACACTAAGATTTGGCAGTCTTTCAGGATGAAGATTATATTTACTCTTTGGAAAGATAGAAATGTTGTTCTTTTCACTCACAACTTTCTTAATATAAATGTATCTATGTACACTAAACCTTGCATATGTAATAATGTGATGATGTAGATACAAGTACAAGCTAACAAGGTGGCACTTGAAGTGGCCCACCTACAAGAGCTGTTGAACCACTGGGGTAGCGCCCCATGTACGGTGGCCAGAGTGCCACCAGATTCTGTTTCTGCCCACCGCACTCCACCCCGTGGTCGTCGCTGTGGACATAGTTCTTCTGCCCGCCGCTCTCAGATTCCTCGATCCCAGGCTCCCCGCCACTCCCCTAGCGGTGGGAATGATGGTCGACGTCGCCGCTCAGCCTCTCTGCCACGACGTGGCTTTCACTGGTCTCCTGTTGCTCCCGTTGCTCTTGCTGCTGGTTGGCACACCCCGGGTGGTGGCTCTTTGTGGTCTGCTGCCACCTCTTCCAAGTGGTTCCCTCGCTTGGCCTTGACCATTTCGCCTCCCAGGACCGAGGAGGAAAAAGAAAAGGATAATGCTGCTGCTGATGATGGGTGGTTTCTGCCTGACCCACCTATAGACTCCAATGATGGCTGGGGTAAAAAAGATGACAGTTATGACCCACCTCCCTTAACCAGTACTGCTTTGGCTGTCTAAGGTGGTTTTTTTTTTATGAATAGTTGTTTTGCCTTCCGACCTTTGGCTGTGTGACTCTTACGGGGTGATCTCGGTTCCCCCGATTTTTTTGGTGAATATGTACTTTAATATTTTAAATCAATAAAGAATGCCTTATCCATCAAATTTTTATTAAGTTACGACAAACTTTAAAGATGAGATCGAATTCAAAAAATAAACAATAATAAAATTAAAATAAGATAACATTTGTCAACTCAAATAGAGGACACCATCTAATTGATCATAGATACAAAATATAAAGGAAAAGTGCATGGTTACGTTTATTTTCATAATGCTTAATTTAATTATATGGGAAGGATGCAATTTTATCCTTTTCATTGGTGAATGTTAGAAATAACTTGAATATCAGGACGAAATACTCTTCCCGAGCATGAGCAGCATCTGAGAAACTCTGAGCGTCAAATTGTACTTGCGCAAATACCGATTTAACAATTTATCAAGAACAAGGGTACTATCCTACTTCCCTGTATTTTTTCATGCAGCAAACTTTGTATGACCTAATATTTTGCAATTTTCTGCGTGTTGGGGTTTTGATTGTTGTGTTGTGTGACCAGGTCTAGAAACCCTACTGCATCGTTGCTTCAGATTTGCTAACAATTCTTAATTTTTAATTTATATGTCCGTAGAGGAGTTTTATACCGTGCAAATGTGTGAGAAACTTAAATGCTGTAGTTCAAAAGGTAAAATTTCTTTCAACATTGTACTATCGGGAATGTACCATTGAACACCCTTAAATGTTTTCTTGGTTACAGTTGGCAACATTTTGTAGGAGCTAGGAAAATTGAAAACAAAGTCACTGAAAAAACTTGAAAATCATATCATTTATTGCGAAAAAGATGCGGTGCCGAAGGAAGGGACGGAAATTGAGGTTTCGGATGAATCTGAGAGAAAAGAGAAACGGAAATTTGAAGGGGGAAGTTTGTCGCGTTGAATGGAACATTGTGCGACGTGGTTTGCCGCTCACGCAACAACAGGGCTTTATCCGCTAGCTAATAGGAAATTGCGTTTGGGGCTCAATGTTCTTGATGCAGAATATTTCTTCCAAGTCTATGACATGGAAGCCACATTGAAGATTTATTTACTGTTGTTGAATAGCGAGGGTTATATGCCCATGGAAACAAGAGCTGTTTAGTGTTAAAAAAAAATAGCCTCAAAAAAGAAAACTCCAATTATCCCTGTTCTTCCTAGAGCAACATCAAAACCACATTTAAGAAGATCAAATAAGCTGAAAGATTTGAAAAGCTTACAACTGGATACGGGGCTGATCATGTAATAATTGAACATTACATCTGCAGGACAATAATTTCTGAAGATTTATGTCCACAATATAATTAACTAGAATGTATTTTTTACCAGCTTGTAAAGTGCATTACACTGAAGTTAGCAATGATAACTGAAAGATTTCTGTTTCAGATTTGTAGAACAAGTGTAAGATATTATGACTGATGCAACAATAATAAGCTCCAACACTTAATGATTAAATGATTTGATTGAATAATTTGGGGAAGAGTGTTGTGGGAAGAAACAACTTGGAACTCTTCAAAGCAGGTTTGATTCTCATAGTCAAAGGAGGAACCCCCTTATTCAAAACATTTTATAGAAGTGTCTTTGCTAAGGTGATCTTATTATGGAATGATAATGTCTGATTGTTAAAACCACGTACGACCATTCGAATTTGAAATACATAATGCTAATAACTCGTCCCTATTACTATACAAATCAGAGAAGACTTATTTCAAGCACACTTGTTTGGTAGAAGCCCTACCAACATTCAGAATATTAACATATTAAGATATACAACAGATGTCTATAAGACCAAATCTTCAAGGAAAAATAACAACATTTCATCAAAGGAAGAAAACAAATATGTGAGCTATTGAGGAGAGAAATGCTAAGAGCGATATTACTGGACCGTTTATGACCTAATAGTTCGAGTCCAAGCAAGTCCATGTGAGGCCTGTCAATTCTTGTGAGTCTGGTAGCACAGGTCCTCACAGAAACTTTACAGATGCCATTTTTGGGGATCAATAGTGTATTTAGTATTAAGTCTGTTCTTACTGAGTCAAAAACAGTCTTCTATCTCTGATGAATCTGAGTCTTGCAACACTTGTTAAGAGCTATGAGAATGAACTTGACATTTTCTAAGGGAAAGGGGCACTTATATAATGTATGATTAGCACCAAACCAAATGTTAATTTAATCTCTGTTAAGTGTAAAGTTGAAATTCATGAAAATAGTTTTTGAAACTTTGCAGCAACCAGTAACAGGAGTAATTGAAGACATTGAAATAATTGAAATGGCAGATATAGGTTGAAGTTATAGAACAGAAGTCCAGTGGAAATGTGGAGGAATTACTCACTGCACATTCCATTAATCTTTACCTCCATAGTTATTCAATATGACACTGATCCACTCTTTATAGTGATAACAAAATGGGAATTGCAAAAAAAATGGCATTAAGGGTGATATCAGTTTAAGATGTTGAGATTAAAGTGTGATTTTCATTTTAAGAGTGCATGAGCCTGATTGTCACCTCAGTTATGGAAAAAATGTTCAATTGATGTTAATGCTAGAAAAAATCATAGTTCCAAATGACTGATGATTGATATAACAGGTCTAAAAATACTTGAAAAACAAGTGGTAAACAATGAGATAGAAAAAAAGAGTGAAACGAGCTTCAAAAGAACTTGTAATGCTAAATAACAGAAAAATGTAATGTATGGAAGATAATTTATTGAATAGTTTAAAAGTGAAACAACACAACATTTTAGATCAGATAAATAGTGAAAAGAGTAACATAATAGTTATTCTAGATTCTAGATTTAGTAGTCTAAAAAATCAACATCAAGAGATGTTTTCAAAGTCTCTTTCTTTGCTTTAAAGCTGACCTTCCAGGTGCAACTTGGTTAATATTCTTTTTAAGAGGGTAAATAGTTAGATAAAAACATATACTGATAACGTGGCTAGAGAAAATTATGTGTCCAGAAGTTTGAAAAGCTCTTGACTGATTCAAGTGGAATTTGTCTACTTTTATTTTTAAGAAAGGGCTAATTATTCATAGAAGCAAGTGAAGTTGGCAAAGCGATTAGAAGGACCACAAAACTTTAAAAATAAAAACAAGAAATTTTGCAAGAGCATCATGATTCATGTTGAATCATGTTACATGTAACACAACCAGTAGAAGAAGAGAAGGATTTTGAAATCCGACTGATATTGTCGTATAAATATTTCTAATGAAACAAAGCCTTAATGAAGAGAAGGATAAGAAACTCCAACAAATGGATGAATGTGATGTCCCCTTCTCAGTTTTCCCTAGAATTTTCCCTAAAATCACAATTGTAACAATTTAGGGTTAGGGCTACATCTCACCAATTAAATATCTCCATGATAATGCACCATGAGACTTGAATCCTGCAATCAAAGACAACATATAAAAATATCCGCATACACACATATATATACAATTAGGGTTAGGCATCACATTGTAAATTATCAATAATATTCCACAAATATATTAGAGTTTGGAAGGAGAGACATGATTGGTCTTCCCAAGGCCATTTCTACACCAAGTCCAAGAGGGATCTTCCGCAGCCCTTTCACTTGTCAGCTTGTACCTGCTGTCCCCATCCTGCCTCATCTTTCAGAAAGCACACACCATCTTGTGGAGTTGGGAGGGAGGTTGTAAGGGGGTTCCTCGGCTCTCCGGCATAAAGATGCTCTGGTCCATTCTAGGATGGCCTATTACACAGCTTTGACAACCCTTTTGCTTGCACGTCAGGCCATTCCTTTCAAGATGGGATTCAGTTATCCATAATAATAATCACATAGTTGTAGCATTAATCACATTATACATGATATATATATAAATAGCATATAATAATCACGATGAATGATCAGAACAAATATACCGATGAGTATGTGAAGTTCTGTAATATAGCCTCTTGCTGAATGTTCAGTCTGCAGATGTTCTTTTATGGGCTGCTGGTAGAGAGTACTGATAGTCTGATCCTCCTGAGACTGCTATATACTTCTGGTTCATTGTAGATGCAATACTGATTTGTATTTCTTCTCTCTTCCTTATGTTCCATTGTTGCTGTCTTCTGCTATTTGGTCGATGCTGTTGCTGGGTGTATCTTTTCTGCTGTTCGTCTCAGAATTTAGAGTCTTTGTTTTCTAATCTTTATTTTCATGCTCTTCCCAAGGCCTTTCTTCTCCCACTTATATTTCTTAATGGGAAGGAGACGTACCCCTTCACTTGACAAGGGACACTTCTTTTCAAAGTTAATCCCTACCTTTGCTTAATCATTTGCAGATAATTATCTTCTGGGTCACCTTCAGAACTGATCGCAGCCTTCCAAAATGTAATTACTCATTTATTAATAATTGCTGATCCTTCTAATAGAAATCACTTTGATTACTGCTGTTGTTCTCTCTTACTCTTGAGTGCTGCTTACCGCTTTTCTTAATCGCTACTACCTCTTCTTTTGCTGGTTAATTCCATGCCTTTTCCTGTTTCAGAATTACTTCCCTTCTATGTATTTCAATGGAGGGAGTTGCAACTCTTCATCCAGCAAGGAATGCAACTCTTCAACTAATTATGGGGTCGGCTTCGAAAATAACCTATTAATCCTGGTCGGCCCTTAAATGCATGGGGTTTGTATAACTTATTCCCAGGCAGTCCTATATAATTCGCATTATTCTTAATTAGGTCGGCCCTACTGAAAAGATTGTTGGTATTTATTAAATTTACATTAATTATGCTGCCTAGGGTTATTTGTAAGGTCAGCCTTCTATCGATTCATAGACCTATTGTCATCTATTAAAGCTGCAATCTGTCTTTTCAGGGCAGGGGCATGACAGTCCGCCCTTCCTGAGATTGCTTGTCCTCAAGCAATGATAGTCTTAATTTGTTAACCAAATACTTCACAATAAAAGGGTCCCAAATCAATATTTGCGATGAATTTTCTTTTGCTGCAGAACTCTGATGTTACCCCTGGTTGCAATTTAAGTATACTTTGTCAATAACCCTCAACAAATAGGATTTGTAATTTTTGGACAAGTCTCCTCTCACTTGCATAAGGTTGCTTATATCTCTTCAAACCATAGCAAGGGGCATGCTTCCCCACTTTAAGAAGAGGCTTAAAAGCATCACACACATCTGTGACCTTAAATGCAATGAGTTTATAGCTTATCAGCCCACTTTCGTTATTCTCATATTCTATGACTACACCACACAAAGAGTTTTTCTTTATTTATGATAGACTACACATAGAATAGCTATCTAGGGTAAAATGGAAATACAAAATAGAGATCTTATGGTGTTAGGGACATGTTCACTGAATTCTAATTGCTTGTGTGATATCTGTACCTTAATAAAATTGTTTTGAGGGAAGGTGTACACTGTAATAATCTGGGTTTGATTGTTTAATATCCATAAAGTAACATAGTGACAGATCACTGTGTACAATTGGCTCTGTATTTTCTTAGGGTTCAATACTTGTTTCAATGTTGAACATGTTCTTAGTGATATTTCACTATGTGTGAACTGGTAAGCAGATTGAAAAGTGATAAGTACTGTTTATAAAATCGAAGAACTTCCTGAACAAGGAGTATCATGTATGAAATATGATTGTGGCAGTGGAACATTATACATATAGTACCTTTAATAACATTTATCCCACCCTTGTGCTCTGTTCCCAATAAGGCTACTGGGTTTCTTGCTCCACAAGTTGGGAGATGATTATGTCTAAGTCAATAGCAAAGGGATCTTATGATAATTTTATAGAAGTTAGAAGATGCTGTGAAGAGTTAATAATAGTGACTTAACTCGATGTCCCTACTGTCTATATAAAAATTGTTTGATACGTATTGAATTTCATGTTGAGATATGACTGTTTTACCATCTGACTTGGCGACTGAGGCATCTTGCTAGTGTTTGTCATGAATATATTGTGCATAATTATTACTCTCAACCCGTTTCATTTCATATTTTATGAAAATTTATAGGCATATTTTCTATTCTAATCAAGTTCTTACATTGTCATTTCATGGTGTTAGAGTATGTGTATTCTTTCTTCCCCTTCTTGGGCATACCCTTATATATTTGCATGTTATTGTTCGTTCAACAATCCTTAGGTTGATTTTACTAGAGTCTTCCAGTGTTTATTAGGGATAGTGAGAATGTACTTCATTTTAGTGCAAGAATATGGCTCTTGAAACATTTATAAGTATTCATGGAATCAACATGAAGTGTTTGCTGAAAACATCATATACACGAATAGCACCAAGTATGCACCAGAAGACATATAATGATATAAGGTGTAAAGCATATGAATACACACAATGCATGTAGCATATACATAAATACATGTAGCACATAAGCATGAATTCACTTAAGTCACGGAGGATACACGTGAACACATGTAGTTATAAAGCATGAAGTATACACCTGAATTTACTTAAGTCATGAAGCATACATGTAACACATAAAGCATGAAGTATACTCATGAACTCACTTATACATGTAGTGCACAAATCATGAAGTATATGCATGAATACACATATGAATCATACACGAAAGTATTTGTAAGGCACGAATCATATACACATAAGGCATGAATCAACATGCAAAGTTTGATACCTTGTGGAATGTACTGTTTAGTATTTCTAGATGCAAAGGATAGCAATTCTTTGGAATTGGACGACTTAGAGGGAAACACCCTTGAGATACCGGTTAATGGGCTCCATTTAAAACATTTCTATTAAAAGCTTTGTCCCTTTGGGACTTAATGTAAATAATAGGTCGTAACTTTGCTTTAAGTTGTGTGTTTTCAATAAGTGCTATCAGTGCAAGTTGCTAAGCTGTTTTGCCAGGTGTCTTGACACCTTGGCATTTTTTCCAAAGTGCAATCATGAGAAGTGACTTGTTTTGAGCCTAAATTAATGCAAGCGGCCACAAGTTGATTTCTTGCTCCATGTTATAAAGCATTGTGGTTCCCAAGAAGGTGGTGCAGTGAGCTGTTTGTACAAGATCCTTAAAGAGTGGCATTTCTAGAATAAGGGAGGTAGTCAATTTGCAGGAGTGGGCTCTTTAACGCTAGTTGAAAGCTTTTGTACCAAGCTTTGTTCGTCAGAGCGAAATTCGAGTATACAGTGTGAGAAATAGAGTGAAAACTAGAGTGAGGCTTGCAGTGTGTCCTTGAGCGCAAAGTGAGCAAAGTGTTTATCAAGCAATTCAGAAGCAATATTTTCTTGCTCTATTATTGTGATTCAGAGGAAAATTAAAAAACCATGAATTCAGGTGAATCATTATTTGCAACCGCTCAGGGTGGAGGTGAAATGCATGGGTTTGAAGCATACCTTGATTACTTGAACAGTAAGGTTTATGCCTTAGCTTTGACACCGACAAAGCTGGATATGGAGAACACAAGGACTTTGAAGCCCTTTGACCCAAGGGACAACACTTTGCTGAAGGACTAGGTTGACAACATTTGTGACCCAAAGCTCGACAAAAGCCCCTATCAACTGCAAACAGGTGTGCAAGAAAGAACATTACAGAAGATAAAGAGGGAATTTCAATCTCTTGGTTTCCACTTATGGCATCATGGGATTTTGCAATTGATGGCTTTGTTTGTGCACCAGTGCCCAGAATTAATTGTGAATGTGCTAGATGCTGTGTTGCAGAGGAGGGTATCATCAAAGGTCATCTTCTCAAGTTGATAATCAACATCGACTATATAAGAGCTATGTTATGCATTCCTTGTGGTGGAGCAGAGACGTGCGATAAGAGAAAGTTGGAATATTTTTAGGTGACTAGGAGAGACCAACTGCCTTTTTGCAACAAAGAGTTGGATAGGAGTTAAGAGGATTCATGCACTATGCCAAAATCGCTTCTTCCCTACCAAATTTGTAAAGAAGACATGCGAGACATCTTTACCTTTTGGCCTTCAATTTCAGCATGGATAGAGGCGATAAGGTGGAGAATTTCAAACTTGTGATAGGTTTCTGGTTGTGGAAATACAAAGAGTTACGGAGGATGGATTTTGTAGACATTATTGCACAAAACATTCATGAGCAGCTGGTCAACTTTGAAAAATGAGGTGAATTTAGGTACTCTTTTTTGGCTCACATGCTTCTACATCAAAATTATGAATTTTTCCGTAGCAATATGGCATATACTTTTTAGAGAAATTATATCCAAATCAAGTCAAGCTAATGTCCATTTGGACACATGTCCTCAATGCCACCTCTTTTTATTATATGTTTATTGAGCTATTCCTAACCCTAGCTCTAGCATATTTTAAGGGCCAAGCTTTTCTAGTTAGATTGTTGGATGAGCAAAGGTCACGGTTAACCAACAACACCTCCCCACCTACCTCACAGATACAATCTTTAGAGTGGAAGTTCTTTGGCAATTGGCCATTGTTGACAAGGAGTTTGGTTTCGACAAGAAGTCCTTAATAAAACTCAATTCACCAGGGGAGGAGTTAAAATGAATAAAAGATATTTAGAAGTTTTGCTGGCTGCAAGGGCCTCGATCTCATATGTGACAAATGGAATTACGATCTTGATCGGTGTTTGTAGTTTATATTGATTGCCTTAAATCATGAGCAATGCCCTCATTGGGAGGTCATGTGTTGTCCGTTGGTAGAGACATATGACATTCATGTCAATTTGTCAGAGATACCAGTGCCCAAGAGGCCAAAGTGGTAGTCTTTTTATAGAATTAAGGGGGAAGTCAATCCTTAAGCCACCATACATAAATGATTGAGTCACACACTAGAAGGGCTCGATTGGTCGAAGGAGAAGATAAATGCTTTGTGTTTACAAACAAGAGATCTGTAATGCAAAGGCCACATACAATAACATATAGACGAATGATCAATTCAACACCATTTGGGAAAAAGGACATTATAAGACATAAAGAAAAAGGAGAAGAGGCTGCACAAAAATAGAAGTAGAAGGAGAAGGAGCTCGAGGAAACACCTGTAGGGCCATCATAGCAAAAAAAGGCACCAATATATGCTGGCCTTAGAAGGTCAAGACCACTTGATTGGGCTCTCTATTGTAAACAACGCAGGGTCTTGCTTCGTTGGAGTCCGAGGATGAAGTATCCTCTCAGGGAGGAAATCGAGGAAGAAGAAAATTAGAAAATTCATACTAGAAAAAGTGGATGATAGCTTGGAAGAAGAGGCGACTATAATCACGCAGCCACTCGCAATCCCCATGGTTATGCAAGTGAGTTTTCTCCCTCTCTTCTCTCATCTCAATCTCTTGTTTATCCTTCCATCTCTTCACTTCTCGTTCCTCAGATTGCAATCGCTGCTATGTCTACTATCTCTCAAACCATCCCATCCACACCTTCTCTGTCACCTTTTCCCATGCAATGCAATCCTTTGTTGCAAATCCTGCACCTGTTTCTACCCTAGTGACAACCTTCATTTCAACACACTCCCTCTTTCCAACCCCTCTTGCATTTGCTTCAATGCCTACACCTTCTTCTGCAAGCGCTTCTTAGCCTTCCAGTGCAGATCCAGGCACTTCATCACATATTCCTTTAAGGCCCACAAGCGCATTTGCTCACTCTCCCTCTATCAACAACCATGCAAGTTTGTAACATACCAAATTTGACAACCCAAAAAATGAAAGGAAATTAATGAACGAATAAGAATAAAGGGAATATACTTTAAATTATAATAACATAAATAATTGCTTTCCTTTTCCTATGAACATGAATAACAAAAGTTCATTATCTAACTGAAAATGAGAATTTATAACTAACCTCACATGAAAGTCTAATTAACTATCTTAATCGTCTTCGTTAATACCGAAAGAAATAATTTAACAACTGAATTCACATGAAGAGGAAATTAACAAATTTTCCATTTCTTTTTACTGAATGAAAGAAAACATTAACTGAAATAACTGTCAAAGTATAAACCATAGAACCTGGTAGACTTGATGGTTCAATCTCGATTATCTTTACCTTGGGCTCCTGACCTCCTTAGGGGAAAAAGAGTATCATTTGGGGTTTTTATCACCCAAATGTTTATCTTATGATCTTGACCTGAATGGTCTCCCACACAACTTCCACATAGAAGTGGCCCGACCCTTTCCGAAAGAATGCATGCACGAAATTCAAAATTTCAGGCCATCCAAGAATTTGTGTAGAACCACAACTGTCTTAGCCAGTCAACCTATAGACATCTTCGCCTATCAGGGTGACCTTCCTAGCTAGACATTACACTACTGGTTGTAATGACTAATGGTTACTACTTGTAGCATTGTACCACCTTTGCCAAGGTTTTATAGGTATAAGCACTGTACTTTGTGCTGTCATTGTCACGACTAGACTTGTTAAGAATCCTTACGACTTCTTAATTAGGTCTCCATGACCTTGCATACTCATCGTTTAAAAGCAAACATGATACCAACATTCCTTGGCCTTATGATCACATTACTAAGCCCCTAGGTTGACCATGATTCACCTTGATAACGCATATTGTTATGGTTCAGATTAGGTAGCATACTGTCCCTCCCAGGATATACAGACCCTCAATCTCTACCCATGTTTTACAACCCTTAAGGATTAAAAACAGAAATCGAATCACAAAGTTATTTGTTCAACCCAGTCCAGACTTGGCTTTATTTAAGTTACAAACTTGGTTAAGATTAATATTGGGCTGCTTATCATGCAGAAATATAGCAGAATTAAATTGTCCTGATACTTAGTTCTCATCTGACTAAGAGGTCTCTTTCTCATGTGATACAGATAAATCCATATACTATGGACAATAGAGATATTTCCAGGGTTCTTGCTGGAAGAAGAAACGATGATCATGCAATATAGATTGATATAACTAAGACTTGTTCGAAATAGAGCAAAATGATTCTATTTAATGACTAATTCATTGGTACGAATCTCTACTATTGATTGTATATGCACAAATATATAATTGCAATGATTGATTAATTCGAAAGAATGGATCATAAATGCATATCGATGCCATGGATTCAATGCAAATAGAATCACATTTTATCATGGTTCGATTCAAGTAATAATGAATTAGTGTCATCTCAGCACGATGGTGAATGAACAACAAATAAACAAGAAGCTTAGTGCCGTCTCAACACGGCGATGAATGAACAACAAACAAACAAGAAGCTTATCAAAAGATAGTGCAATATTTATAAATAAATCTGCATATAATTCGTAATGCAAAGAAATCATTGACTAAAATCCATTATTGAATGTCGACTGCATATTATTACATGATACGACTTAGAAACAAAAGGAAATCATGCTTGATGATCTTGTTGTTGAATCCTAGACTTTGCGTGGTGATTCCAGAGGACCACTGTGATGAATACTTCACAAGAAATTCCCAAGCAAAAATATGTAGAGCAAAGTATTCAAAACTCCAAGACGCAAGCAGCAAATGCCTCAAAATGGGCCGGCCCACAAAAGGAAGGCTCGAATCCAAAGCATGTAACTCCTTGCCACCGGGTGGCAAGAAGATTTACTAAGCCACGCAAGTAGCCAACACCGAAGAGAATATTAGATAATTATTATTTACAATTATCCAGTTTGGTTGAGTATAACAGCCAATAATAACAATAATAGTATGAAGTCCAAGTGTGCTTAGGTGCATAAATATATTTATATGCATAGAACATATGCTTATGCATTTTATTTTAATGTATTTTTATAACTAAATGCATATGTGCTAGGGACTTAGTGCCAATTTACTTTTTACGTACTTAATTGCTTAATCATCATAGATACATTCACATGGTTATTTTAGAATATGACTATACGCATGGGTCTACGATGGTTGTGTAATTAGCATTCATACATTTGATGATCATTGGCACACATGTATACATACATACATACATATACATATACATATACATATATTATATATATACATATTTTGCTTTGTGAAAATATTATATTACATACGTACTTTTATACATACATACATATATATATATATATATATATATATATATATGTATATTGCTCTATGAAAATATTATATTTTACTAATAATATAAGTAAGATAAACATATTCATATACAGTGTATCATGTAAGCTAGTGGCCACCTTTAACAGCCCAAAAATTGGAGACTTTCAGCCATAACCTGCTACATCTGAGAACCCCCATACAAAAAAAACTTACAACCCCACCCTGATCCCCCATACATTCTAGCACAAAATGGCTTTTTACAATCATTGTATTACAAAAATGCCTACCCTACATACATATTGGAACGACCATACTGGAAAAACTAGAAACATAAATCATATAAAAAAGGGCATTTAGCCCAGAGTAGATGACACCTTCCCCTTGTTGTCCAGAGCTTTCACTCGCACAGGGCCGTGAATCTAGAAATCACTTGGCTCAAACCTTGGAGCCGCAGACCCTGCTCTTCTCTTTGCCTCTGCCTCAGCTTGCGCTTATATATATATAATTAATTATGAATGAAGAGATTACAATGGTTGTTCCTTTAAATTGATAGGAAAGGATCCAATGCACTTAAATTAGTTGAAGGGTCAATATTCTTTATAAAACACTAGAAGAGAAAAGACAACCAACTAGACATAACCAAGGCAGCACCCCACCCAAGACCTGATGACCGGTTATTTAGTAATGGTTCTTGGTCGGATAGCATTTCCAATCATGATCACGTGTCCATATCCTCTCATTTTGATGATACTCTTTCCTCGCTCACAGGATTGATCTTCTCCTGCATTCGTTGACAAGGAAGGATTAGTCATCTTTATCATCACAAAATTATAAATAATAAACCATTTATAGTATTGTAAAACATTATCCATCCATGAATAAAATCCCAAGTATAAATCATTGACTAAATATACGACATAAAAGAAATCATGGTCATATTAGTCATAATTCCTTAAATCTTAATAAATGAAATCTACTTAACTAACTATATTCATGCTTTACATAAAGTAGTTATTACGGTTATTTAAAAGTTTCATAAGGAAAGGATGTAACAAAGTCTCTCCATTGCCGTTGCCCATCATTCCCACGATCTTCACTACACAAATGACCTTGCCGTTTACTTTGCATGTTGCACAAGCTCTTTAGAGCATCCCACCTTTCTCCCTAGGCACCATATCGTACCCACTCATTGCCTCCGCGGGTGCCCAACTGATTGTTTCAAATGTGCCTATTCCATGCAACCTTGCTGCTACCTTGCTCTTTGCAGGGCAATACATTCAAGCTCCTATAAAATTTCGAAAGCAAAAGACAACCAAACAAGCTTGGGAGGAGCTCATCTAGAAGGGAAGGGGCAAAGATGCACAAAGGTTAGCCACCACAAAAGTGGAGTCTATCTATGACAAGCTGAATCAAACATTAATGGTGGCTTCCATGACGCCCAATGTGAACAAGTTAGAAGGGAAAATGTAGCCAGATGATTAGGTTGTCCACGCAGTGGGCCTAAATCCGAGTTATGCTTGGCTAGAGGATAAAGTTGAGCTCATGAAAGAAGTTCAAAAGGCAGTTACAATAAACTTTTTGAAGACCAACCAAGAAGCCCCTATAGAGCATGAGCTCCAAAATTTAAATGCCATAGTTGACAACAGAAGGTAGAGCTAGAGGAAAATCAAATTGAGATTGCCTGCCTAAATGGGGAGCTTCCGAACCAAGCTCCAAAAGCTTCCTTGCAAGCAAATTCAAGTAGAAAAAGTGAAGTTGCACTAGAGCTCCAGAATCTTCAAGCAAAGTCTGACGGAAAATACAGTGAAGAAATTTCTCAAATCCACATGAAGTACAACTTTCAAAGGTATGGACATATTGATTCTACTATAAACATTTTTATCAAATCCTTTATTCAATTTAACAACTTGAAAATAAAATCTACTCTAAGTGAGAGACAAGAAACCATGCAACTTTCAAAAGATTTTAAATTCACCAACAATTGAACAATGAATTTACTTAAGAAGTGTTTATGCAACAATCTCTTCCATCTTTCTATGCAAATGAGAGAGGATGATTTTATATAGGAGTTCAAGAACAAATGAAGGGCCAAGATTAATTTAAGATCGACAGCCAAGATTTAGACAATTACCCTAATTAGGGTTTACAATGATAATCCAGTGAGAACCAATGAAAAATGAAGGACTCAGATGGAGCTTTCTTGATGGAAGAAAAGGTCAGCCTCATTGAACTTGGACGCCTTGTCCTGAAATTATTTAATTGGTGGAAATAGGTGGTTGCCACCTTATCATGCTTATTTCTTTGAATGAAGTTGGCTTTGAATAATTCTTCAATTTTGGGAATTTGGGATTTTGGAAAAATATTCCCAAATTGCATCATTTTTAAACCTCCTTGAACTCATAATTTTCTCCCTTTTGTATGCTCTTCTTCATCTTCGATCTAGGATCTTGGACTTCTTGGCGTGAACCTTGAACTCTAGAACATGCCTTTGAAATCTTCCCTTGTCCATCCATCCTTCTTGTCTTGAAATTCTTCGTAGGTGACGAAGTCCTTGGTTGTGTTTGTTTGCTGTATCTGTGATTGTCATCTTTCCTTATACCATTTGAATTCCTGCCTTTGATCTTGATCTTTGGAAACCAAAGGTTGTTGTAGCGTCTCCTTCATCTTTGTCTGCCCTTGATTGTTCATTCCTCATCACGAGCTTGCATCGGACTTGTAAAACAACATTGAGAAAATTGTCAATAACTCATTCAAATGACTTCACCAATCTTTCCTTTATTCTGGAAATGGCCTTATGAATTTTGGAAATGATGAAGTCTCATCCTTGGAAATGCACTTTTAGGTCTGGTTTTTCAGGAAATGGCCCATACTTTGACAATTTTCGCCATTGCTTCCTTAGTGATTTCACTATCTTTTCCATGCATAAACTTAACATTTTCCGTTTGAAACTTGGCCTTTTCCTCTTTCTCACTTGGAATTTTATTTGAATATTTGGCGATTTCAAACCTTAAATGGCTTTGACTCCACAATTTTCCAACTTTTCTTTGGCTCCAAATAATGAATTTCATCTCTTGGTCTGCATTCTTCACCTAGGTTGTCAACACTTAGCCAATTTTCCTCCTAGCCTTGGCGGACTTCATAAATCAAGGAATTTCCTTGACTAAATCAATTTTTCTCCGTTGAAAATTTGAAATTTCTCTCTCTAGGCAGACTTTGATGGCATCTGAGGAATTTCCAACACTTAGAACTATTTTCTTCCTCCTTGCTAGAGTGGATTTCATCATGGATTAAGGATTTTCCTTGTTTTTCCTTGGGAGGACTTCATGTAGAATTGTGGAATTTTCTAACACTTGACAATACTTAGCCAAATTTGAAGTCATCCTAGGCTGGGCAGACTTGGCTTGGAAACAAGAAATTTCCTTGAATTCTTGAGTAGACTTCATGCCTTGGTGAGGATTTTGCCATACCTTAAGACGAATTTCTCATCTTTCAAGGCAGACTTCATGATGGTTTGAGGAATTCCAACACTTAGAACTATTTTCTTCCTCCTTGCTAGAACGGTTTTCATCATGGATTAAGGATTTTCCTTATTTTTCCTTGGGAAGACTTCATGTAGAATTGTGGAATTTTCTAACACTTGACAATACTTAGCCAAATTTGAAGTCATCCTAGGCTAGGCGGACTTGGCTTGGAAACATGAATTTTCCATGAGCAAACTTCATTTAGAAATAGTAATTTCCATGAATTCTTGAGCGGACTTCATGCCTCGATGAGGATTTTGCCATGCCTTAGACAAATTTCATAGTGTGGGTGAACTTCATGTCTTCTTGTGGAATTTCCTTTTTTTCCAAACCTTTCTTGGGCCGACTTGATGTTGATTTAATTAATTTCTTCATGGGCGAGGGCGGACTTCATGCGGATCTGAGAAATTTCTTCACTATATTTTCCTCATTGTATTGACATAAAAAAATTCTAAGTTAGGAGAGGGATTGACCTTTTCTTGCTTTTTTCCTTTGTTTTGTTTTTTGATTTTTTTATTATTTAACTTGGTCAATTTCTTTTAGAGAAGCTTTATTAAAAAAACTTGTTTTTTTACCTTTCATTCAGATTTTGGCTTTTTTTTTGCTTTCTAGAAGCTCTTACAAATCGATCCTTTATGCTATCTTCTAGAAGTTCCTCAAGTCAATCCTATATCCTTGGTTTATTCTAGAATTTTCATGTGTGGGTAGACTTGATCATGCCTTGAGGAATTTCCTTCTCCTTGGGAAAACTTGGGTATGAGACAATGAATTTCGAGCTCGGAGGGTGGAATATATATATATATATATAAAATATAACATTTAAGTATAAGTTACATACTCTTATACTTTAAGTTATATATATATATCAGTGTAACCTGGGGACGCACACCCGGCCCAAAACCCTGGGGTACCCGGTACCGGAACGTCCCCGGGATGGGTACTCCACGTACCGGAGTACCCCCACCGCCGCTCAAGCACTGCCGTACCACGGCCGCACCCGTCCCCACACCCCTTGGGTACTTCGATACTCTGGTACTTCGGGATTGTACTTGGGTACTCCGGGACTGTACTTGGGTACTTTGGGACGGTACTCGGGTACTCCAGGACTGTACTTGGGTACTCCGGGACTGTACTTGGGTA
>MU224039.1:180848-207144 GCA_018584345.1 Thuja plicata | reverse complement strand
TCATATCATGCTACTCATTGTAATCATGATCATCTTTATGATATTTCATATTTGAACAATGAATTTTGAATCTTTGATAGAATCATAGAACTAATATAATTTTATGATTATCATTATGTTACTATGAATCTATGAGTATGTATGTTACTATCATCTATGTTACTATGTTGAATGTTCAATGGTTCTGGTTCGTGTTGCAATTTTCAATTTTGCTATGTTCAAGTATTTCAACATTCCAAGAACCAATTTGGTATGTTATATTGAAACATAATTTCATAATTAGCATTTCAAGTTCTATATGTATATAATGCAACACCCCTGCCCCGCCCCCCGCCGTACCAAAATTGAGGCCCTTTTTTTCCCATACCCAAAACTCGTCCCGGCGTTCCCCCGTCCCGACGTATCCCCGCGCCGGTGTTACATTGATATATATATTGTCAAGGTGTTTGGTAGTGGTTTCAAATCTCTAGGAGTTATAATGGATATTCTGGATTTTAGAAGATCCTTATATATATATATATTTTCAGGATGTTTGATAGTGGTTTCAAATCTCTAGGAGTTATAATGGATATTCTGGATTCTAGAAGATCCTAAAATTTTTCAGGCTTAGCCAAATTTCAGTAATCAACATGCTTCCATTCGTGTTCTTTTCCATAGCTTTTCCTGACTTTTCCAAGATTTTTAATAAATTTGACATTGGAACAAGAATTTTCCAAAATTTTTCACAACTTTTCCTAGATTGGAATCAGGAATCTTCACAACTTTCCATGCTTTTCCATGAAATCCTAGACGAATTTGGTGTTGAAAACAAGAATTTTACACTTGGTGATTTCTCATTTTCTCAGTTGCAGACCTAACCTTTGGCCTTCCCAAAATAGAAACTTCTAAAAATAGAAATTTCAAAAATAGCAAAAAAAGCAAAAAGCAGGCCGGAAAAGTGAATCATGATGGGCCTACAAGTGCCAAAAATGAAACTTTCAAAAAAACAAAAAACAGAAAATAGCACCTTTTCCTAAAAAGCAAGAGTTGTTAGAATTGACCTCAATATTGATCTTCTTAATGATAACAAATTTACACAATCCATAGCAATTATTTAGACAATTTTCTGGGTAGATTGCATAGAATTTTTTTCTCATCTATCTTCGTCCCTTAGCCCTTCTGAACACCTCTGTAGCATCAGAATCCTCCATGCTTTCTTCCTTTTACTTTTTAATGACACTCCCGAACTTGGCAAAACTCTAAACTTTGATTGAACTACTAAACTTCACATTGGCAGGAGACTCGAGATTGAAACTGAAACACTTAAACAAAACCTTAAAAAGCGAAAAACTCAGGGTCCCCGTTTGCAATGGGGCTATGTGTGATTACGTCACAAAAGGGCTTCCATCCCCTTTCCTTTTGGCTTGGACAGTTTTGCCTGAGGATTAGATGAAGCAGTTCTGGAGAGTGAGCAACAAGATTAGTCTTCCCAGTAAGCTCTGAGTCCTGACCCCAACATTGCAAAGATTGAATAGATTTTACATCGCTCGGCACAACTTAGCTTTCACATGGAAGCTGCTTTGTCAGTTTTGACTAACATTTCTTTTAAAGAGATGATTGATCTAGATCAAGCCTTTGAGGCCTTGCAACTGCAGAACCAACCATCTGAGGAAGATTGGGCGCCCTTGCAATTGGCACTGGCAAATTTGTAGAGAGGGCACTTTGCCTATTTGTAGATAGAGATCCTTAGGTTCGACCCTCCGCAGACAGAGGTCCCCACGTAGTTGCCAGAATCTGTAGATGCATCTACCACAATAAAGACTACAAGCCTAATAAGCATATTTCATTTAAGGCTTCAACTTATTCTTTCTAAGCTTTATAGCTTTATTCTTTTCAGGGCCTTTATGTCTTAGCACAACAACATTGCATCTTCTTTATCCCTAAGAAAGGAACAGAGCACGCCATGTTGCACAATGACACCTTTTCTCAAAGGTCCATCGACAACTTTCCCCTTTGCGTTGCGCGAGCGTGCCACTTTGTGGTCACCGACTACAACATCATAGGAATAGTAGGTCTAGGCTTGTTCCCTCAAAAGCAGCCTCTTCGCTGGCTACGTGTTTGCCTGGTGCACTTTCAAGGCTCGTCCAAAAGAAAAGATGTATTTTAATGTGCCAATGTGCTGCATGTCCACTTCTCTTTTTAGGAGCAAAACACCCTAGTCTTAAGTTTTGAAAAGTGGAGGCAACAGATGATGCCACGTGGCTTCACCATGTACAGAGAAGCATTTCTATTTTTTTAAGTTCGGAGATCCATAAAGGTGTGCGTTTGGTTCTTTTCAAAAGTAACGTTGTCTCTGTGTGCGCCTCGTGTCCAATTTAGAGGCTTCAAAGACAAACACAGTTACAAGCCCGTGCTAAGGCAGTTATGACGAAGAGAGTGGACGATACAGTTGGCAACACCGCCGCATGCATGGAAGCAGAATGGTGATGCAAAGATAAGCAGTTGTGATTGCCTCCATCATGACGGATTGCAAGCAAAGGAAGTAGGGAATCTTTTTTGTTAAGCCCATTTCTTCCAGGATTGGGATAAGCATAGTATATTAGTAGAGCTCGCCTCTATCTTAGGGGTTCACAATTCTTCATTCTAGAACACTTAGAAATAGTAGCAACAGCTTTATTTTCAGATCTTAGCATTGTAATTAAGGTCTTAATAGAAATCAAATATAACAGATTGTGCCAAGCTAGCCTCTGCTGTATGTTTATTTCTGTTTCGAATCTAGATTAATCACTCTAGTCCGTATCATTTAATGAATGTGGCTATTTGTTGTTTGGATTTCCAGATTTTGTAATTTCAGTAGAAGTAGATGGATTATGGGATCATGTTTCATACTCTTTGCATTGTTTGTGGTGTTTCTGATCTGGAGTTGCATTACGCTTTACAGTGAATGAAGATTTAAAGTGTTGTAAAGACTTTGCATTGGTGCATCACATTAGGATACGTTTCTTTTGTGTTAATTTCTTTTCCTTTTCTCAAACCCCCTTAAAACAATGAAGAGCTGGTTTCTAAAATCCTGGAGGTTGTTCTGTGGAGCGCATATCAGTCCCCCATTCACATAATTTCCTATAAGGGCTGTTTTCCTGAGGTGCAAGTTCTTAGGATCAACTAAGAAAAGATAGGAGCCTGTTAGGAGTACCAAGACGGTCGTGTCCTAAATTGTAAAAAATCAAGACCATATAATATATGGAAGAAACAAGTGTTGTGGAGTCGAAGTATAAAAAATTGGCTGTAGCATCTACACTTTCAGAGTATCAAGAAGCTATTCAATGCAGAGATCTAAAATATTTGTCTAAGACTGTTGAAGAAGCAATAATGGAATTGATTGTTGCCATTGTAGGCTTTTGGTGCTGTTGTAGTTTGTAATGATGAAGTTGTTGCAAGCAGTCATAACATTGTTTTGAAGGGTATGGATCACATTGTTTTGAAGGGTATGGATCTTATTGCACATGCTAAAGTTACAACTATAAGAGAAGCATACAAATTCAAGGTAAATCATTTCAAAGTAATTTTTTGGCTGCAGAGGACAGGACCTTGCATGCTGAAGCACAATGCGCGATTATTCAAAAACAATTTAGAGTTGAGTAATGAGTTTTCTCATATCCAGTTCCAGATAATTAAATCGCAGACGACTTTGCATCAAGTAGAGAACAAGGAAGTGTTAGCCACTTCTAGACGTATGTCTACAATGAAAGATCGTGTATTTGGGAAGATTGTCCACTGAGGCAAACACCATCAACAAAGAATATTCCCTTGCATGTCATGCTTCTAATACTCATCTTAATATATGGAAAGCTCGCCCTTGCTTCGACTGAAGGATATATTCATGATTTTGTACAAATGTTGGTCAACCAAATCAGTTATTTGCAAATACAAGTGATAGCAAAAGAGAGATCGATTTTTGGGTTGATGACTTTTTGCCCTCTCTCTAATAGAAAACTTATGTTCCTGGCCAGTTTACAACTTTTGGTTTAATTATTAAGAGTAATTGGGAAATACGACTAATCCTCAGCTTAATATGTGGAAAGCTCACCCTTGTTTTGACTCAAAGAGATACCCATGATATGTGCAAATGTGGGTCAACCAAATCGGTCCTTCGCAAATACAAGTGACACAAAAAGAGAAATTGATTTTCAGATTGATGACTTTTTGTCCTCTCTCTAAGGATAAGAGAAAATGTATGTACCTACCCAATTTACAACTCTTGGTTTAATTATTAAGAGTTATTGGGAAATACAAGTACACAAGCCTAAATAATACTAGACAATAAATTGTCCTCTCACTATAGATGAGGGTGTCAACCTTATGAGATCGAAAAATATATTGACCATGTGGCAAATACTTTAACAACTCTTCAAGGTATTCACGGTAGTATAGAGTTGGACATGACCAAGATATCTAAAGAAACATCACTAGGGTAGAATCTTTGATTCATAAATTATATCAAAGATCGGTAAGAGAAGCTAATTGCAAGGAGGATCTAAGGATTACAAATCTCCAAGGGGTGGTTTGGGACCCTCATATTGGCAAAAGATTAAGTTGACAAGATTAAAACCGACATCGCTTGATGACAACTAATTCTGGGTAGGACAAATCATCAAATCAAAGGAAAACATTCAATCATCCATCAATCATCAATTGGGAATAAAGAAATCAAACAAACAAATCAACAATGAACAATCAATTGTTCCATCAATTCAATAAGTCTAATATCAATCATGTGAACATCCACCATTCAAACATCAACTAGTCCAACATCAACCATATTTTCATCAAATCATTCAAATATCAACGATTTAAGCCCCAATTCATCTAAGTATCTTTTAAGCATATGCTCATCAATCCATCAAGAGGTGATGATAAAAAGAAATCAAACAATCAACGATACTCTAGAAAGCTCCTTGAGCAATCTGTTTTGAATTCACAGAACTGTCTTTGCAAATAGGAAGGATGGGCCTCCTTCCAAGTCCATGAGAGATGAGAGGATGGCCCCCTCTCATGCTCTTATCAAGTACACCACCTAGAGATGGAATGGGAGCCAAACTTCTATGCACGTGAGGCAAGAGGTCGAATGGATCTTTGGTGCTCTTGGGCTTATCAAGTGGGATGCCCGCCCTCGAAGGTGGATTGGGAGTTTTAAGGATGGTCCTTGACATACTACCCACCTTATTATTGCTATTTGCAAGTATATCTAAGAAATTGCATATGAGGAATTAGCTATGATGCATTCATCCTAATTAATAATGCTATGATTTATTGATCCAAGTTTATTGATCTTCGATGAGATAGTTTGAAGGAGAGTTATAGCAGAAAATCAAGATAAGTTGAATCATTTGAATTATTATTTGAATTTAAGTTGAATATTATAATGAAATGTCTTTAGTTTTGACAAAATTATATTTATAAATCTATAGCAATTCTCATCGTAAGTTGGAATTGTTGTTTTAGGGCAAAAATCAGGAATGTCCCTAGAGGTTACATTAAAATGGAGATTTCAAAGAAGTCTATACGACTCAACCTATAAGGGATATACTACACCTTAGTAGCAAAAAATAGTGCGCGGACTTGTGAAATCCTGTTGTGAGGTTTTCACACCATCACTCCATTGTGCATGGGGACCCCCTTTTTTTGCTTGAGCTGTTAGTGTTAATTTAGGGATTAGGTTGGCAACAATTCAAGGGTCCAAGTCTTGGGTAGAGAGTGTTTTGATTCGATCATCAAGTCAAGTTTGGATGATCTGTGGAATTCAAGCCATGAAGAGAAAGAGCGAGGTCATGTTTTGTCACGATCAAGTAGACAATGGATAACTCATGAAGCATATCCAAGGTGATAAATTGGGTCAACCCCGAGAGGGCTTGACAATTTTAAGTTCAAACTCAATATGGATAAAGCGTTATAAAAAAACGATGAATTTTCAATTCAATTGAGTATAAAGGGCTGGATGAAATTCGAAGTCAAGGTAATTAAGTGAAATTGTGGATGTTAAGATCAAATCAATATGAATTCAAGTGGCGAAACTAAGTTTGGGCAAGAAGAATATTAACTTGAAGTGATGAAAATGACCAAGTGCCTGCTGATTTAAAGGATGAGAAGATGCACATAGTTTGCACAACAGGGTTGTTAAATCCAGAAGTCTATGTGATTCTTGCCTCATGGGGCCAAGAATTCCGATTTGGCATTGTGTAATCTTGCTCCATGAAGGCTTAAATTCTGAAAATCACTAAGTAGCTTGCCCAATGAAGCTAAAATCTCCAAAATTCTTCAAGTGCTGGTCCAATCCCATGTGAAATTCTGAATGGACATTTATGCAAGCTTGGCCCAATGAACCTCAAACTTTCGAAAATCCTCCATGCTCAAGCTCGCCCGATGGGGCTTGAATTTCTAAAAGAGATGTTGATTTCGCCCAATAAAGGAGAAAGTCCCGAGTTGCCATGGTAAGTCTTGCCCCATGAGACATTAATTTCCGAAAATAGCATAGGCATTTGCTCCATCCTCAAGTGATTTCTGAAATGCATATATGAACCTCGCCTAACTAGGGCTTGATTTTTGTGAGTACCAAATGCCTTTTGCCCAATCTTCTTGCAAATTCCAAAATACCTCCATGATTTTGTCCAGTACACATCATATTTCTGCCATGTGCTATGACATACAAAAGAGGGTATGATTTCCGTGCCTCTCCGTATACATACCCAATACACCTTGTATTTCTACTCAAAGACAATGGTCCATGCCCAACAAATAGGTGATTCCCGCTCAAGAATATGTGTCATGCGCCCAAGTATAGAGTGGAATTCTGAGCCTACTTGGGCGCGAGCCCAAGGAGACTCCATTCTCTGCTAGCATATTAAGAACATGCACATATAATCTTGCGATGGTATTTGGAGAGGAGCCCAAACACAAATGTAATCTCGTGATGTCATTTGGAGAAAACGCATGATGTTATTCGCTCAACATTTTGAATTTTGGAATTGTGATGAAAATGGTGGGATGATAAGGTAAAGAGGATTGATTTCATTGGATAAAAATAAATTATGAATAGTAAAGGGAATCAATTTGATCTGATAAAGTCACCCATTTCACTAAGGATGGAAACATATTTAGGAAATAAAGTTTAATTCGATTTGAAATTATTGGATTTCTTTAAAAGGGGTTGACTTTATAACGACATATGGGTAATATTAAAGATGTAAGCTAACTAAAAAATGTTTCTTTTAAGTGAAGTTTTTATATTATAAAAGGGGTGTTTTATTATAGAATATTTTAATTGAATTCACCCTTGCCATTTTACAAGCTAAATATAATTATTTCTTTTGTTTTGCAAGGTGAAGTAAAGTTGACTTTGGGATTGAAAGTAGGGGAAATTTCAATTGGCATGTCGATTCTTCAAGCTAGCAAAAGGTGAGTTTAAAATAGCATATCAATGTGAAAGTGAGAATTGAAGTACAAGCATGATACACCAAGATGATGTTGAAGGTCAAGTCAAAGTACAAGTCCGAGTTTTAGACATCCAAATTGAAATTCGAAGAGCAAGTACAACATCATGATTAAATCTACAAGCAAAAGGAGAAACTCATACAAACTTGGATTTCCTTCGGAAATCCAAGTTCAATTAAAGGGTCCAACTACATGAAATGTTTCTACAAGAGCTAGATCAAGGTTAAGACATCAAGATGACGTCAAGTTTTCGAGCACAAGTGCAAGCTCAAAGTCATGTCAATGAGGAGGTTTCAGGTGAAGGACTTAAAAGGATAGAAAAGATACCATGAAGATGAAGCAATTTGGGAATATGAGCTATCACAATTGAAGACTTGATAATGTTTGGGAATATGAGCTATCACAATTGAAGACTTGATAGTGTTGAGTATCAAGAGTTATCTTCTCATCACCAAGGGATATATCAAGTCTATAGGATAAGCATGCTGAGGTGGCGCCCATTCATCTTCAACCAGTCAGATTATGCCAAGTGTCCCCATGGAGGAGCTTAATATTATGTCCAGATTCATTGAATTTGCTAATAGGGAAAAGGCAAAGGAAATTATCTTCTAAAGGAAGATTTGTTGCCCGTGTGCCATTTTATCATTGGTCCACTGATTGGTGCATTATTCTATAAGCTTCTACCTAACCTATTTTCTCATTGGCTCTCAAAAATATTGTAATTTTCTTATTGGCCCACAAGGTGTTGCCTAATAGTAATTGGCCAGCATTTAATGCTTGTACCAGTTAGTTGAACTAGGGTTTTGTTGGCATATTCTTGGCCCTTAATCTTGATTTGATCTTGGAAATTTATTGTAATTGAACAACTATGAAAGGCCAAGCCCTTCTCATTTGTATCTCATTAGAGATAGAGTAGAGTAGGAGAGATTTGTGGCAGAATTGATGCTATAATACTGCCAAAATTATTCCTTCTTCATTGTTGATTTTCATGGTGAATGTTGTGACGTTTGGAGTATTGCATGGTTCCATACATTCCTCATTTAGAATAAAGAAATTGCTTTCAAGTACTTAGTTTTAGAATTTGCTTCAAGTAGTTTAGATTGGATGAAGGTAATTGTGGATGCATCTTTGTTGAACTCACTTAGACCAAACCACTAGCTGCTTGCTGATTGTAAGTTTGCCGTGCATAGTCTAACAACATATTAAGAGCTTACCTTCTGTTATTGCTTAAGCATTGATATGCATCTATGGATGATGTTAGTGTTGTGGCAGTGATTTGAAGATCATTCATTCACCTTAGAAGATTGCACTAGTTTGGTGGAGATTATGACAAGACCAAGCCTAGTAGAGTCACAAGGATATTCACGATCTCTTGCATCCTAGAGTAGAAATAGAAGTAAGTCTAGATCTTTAAACCAAGTTCATTTGCATTTCATTTCATAAGTTGGAAGTCAGAATAGTTCATTGCACTCATAAAGTCATATCATTTGTTAAGTTAAGTTGACAAAGCCTTAGTGAATTAATGTAAGTCCCTTTGTGATACCAGCATATCATAT
Organism: Thuja plicata; assembly: GCA_018584345.1. Taxonomy (NCBI): domain Eukaryota; kingdom Viridiplantae; phylum Streptophyta; class Pinopsida; order Cupressales; family Cupressaceae; genus Thuja; species Thuja plicata. Next base: position 198,121 of record MU224039.1, on the reverse strand, counting down.
CATTACAACTGAGTAAGTATTCACCAATTAGAAGGAACCTTGGAGTCACCTCGATGATCTTTCCTTGCAGTCTTTAGCATACGTGGTGTCTTTGTTCAAGAGAGAGTTGGGAATTCGGTATTTCATTTGGAATATCAAATGTTCGATTCTGCATGTTGTAGTGACATAAAACTCACATCAACAAATCCCTCTATGGTTTGAAATAGGCCCCTAGAGCCTAGCATATGAAGATTTATGGGCATCTCCTCAAACATGGATTCTTTAGGAGCCCCTATGATCCCAACTCTCTCAAAGAGCAAAGGTGGGGGGAGATTGTATTATGAGAGTATATGTGAACAATTTGGTCATTACTGGTAGTTCTAAGCAAATGAAACAACAAAGGGTGATGACAAATGATCATTTAACATGACAAATCTTGGGCCTTTGCATTACTGTCTTGGACTTGAAGTATGGCAACAGAAGAATTATATTTTTGTATATTAAGTGAAATTTGTCAATACATTGCTCGAGAAATTTAGGATGGAAGATCGTAAGGACCCCCACCAAAGAAGTTTGTTGTTTTTGTATATTAAGTGAAATTTGTCAAGACATTGCTCAAGAAATTTAGGATGGAAGATCGTAAGGACCCCCACCAAAGAAGTTTGTTGTAAACTAGCAATTTGAATTCTGGCTTGCTGACATTCTATCAAACACTTTGCTTGTAGTATTTTTTGAAGTACTTCTGAATGCAATGCTTAGGACAGATTTAACAAAGATTGAAAATAATCTTCCAAATCAAACCCTGTATTCAACCTTATGAAATTAAGCATTCAGATTTGATTGGAAATTATACTGATATAATTATTTCTGAGATGTACGTATGCTGCAATCATATTGGTAATTGCAATGTCAACAAACAAAGCTTAGAGTATTAATGATGTTCATGTATACAATTCAAAGTTGCGTGGACATGGATATGGATTCAAGTAGGGATACGGATACGTCCGTTTTGTAAGACCCCCAATATGGATATAGCTAGACACGACATTAATAAAAAACACATATATTCAACACAATTTAAGTTATTAGAGGAGATTTTCATTACTTCAAAAGCAAGATAGATACATAAATGCTACATAAATAATAATAAGATAATGTAACACTTTACAATATGCAAAAATAGTAGATTTGCATTGGAAGATAACCTCCCCAAAAATGGTGGCTGAAATAGAAAAACATTTCATTTGTCTTTCTCATTTGGAGTAGGTTTTGTTTATACCAAAAAAATTAAAAAAATTGCCTGAATGTGATTTTTTAAATTAAATTTGGGAACAATTTGAATTGTAAAAAAATCAAATCACATAGTATTTGGCACGGTTGGAAAAGCAAGGTATTTTGAGCACACATGGGTACAATATTCAACGTGCACTAGGCCGTATTGGATATGTATCCGAATCAGATACGGGGATTCACACACTCGAGGAGGGACAAAGGAGTTTCCAACCTTCACAGTAGGTTGAAGCAGCCTCCAATACTTCAGCTTCATGCCCAAATCGAATAACACTCTTCCGTCATGGTGTACAACTTTCCGTGAATAGTATGGCAGAATTAGTATGGTAGCGATCACTCTTAAGTGTTGGCAAGGGCTGTTGAGCCCAGAAAAGAGCAGGTTGATGCATAGGAGATACTAATGACAAATCTTCTCCAATAAAACCAAGTGGCAGTACCGATTCACCTTGCCATCTATGCCACAACCCAGACTTCAAATAGGAATGCTGCAACAGAGATTTAGGTATTTAGAGTTAGCCTCCACTTCTTTACCACGTCTCACGAGTCTTCGAAAGCTTGCTGCTTCTATTTATTGCCCACAAAGCTCTCAATCTCCACATCACCCTTTAATGGGTGCAAGACTATCCAATCTTCATAAATATGAATCGCTCCATGTATATAGGCTGTGACTTGACCTTGTTTGAATTCCTTTGAATGTTATGTATCCTCCTTGCTGAGCTGCGACTTCTCTAAACCACCACGTCCATCCCTTTTTTCTGCAGCTGCTATCATAGGAATAGCTTAGAACTGGTTCACAAGGCGCTATAAGAGCCCCTCCAGTTATTTTGACCACTTGTTTAAAAGTTAATAATTAAGGACTGACTGAATAAAAGAAAGGCTCACAATTTTTTTGAAATGAGCCCAACAGGTAAACTCACAAACTTATCTAAAATGAAGTAACAATATTTTTTGCAAATTTCGTTATTTGGAACAAATCCCAATAAATTTGATCTTTTAGCACCAAGGCAGTTTCTGCACAAAACTGCACTAGTGGAATTCGAGGGTTTCCATCCCCAAATCCTAAAATATTCAGCTCACCATCAATTCCTGGATGGAACCATACTGCCTTTTGGGTATTCATCTGTCAGGAAACCATCGGGGTTTTTGTTCCTTTGGTGAGAAATGTGGCCACATGCACAGTTCTGCAAAGAAAAAATAAACAATATTCAGAATGAATGCCTTTTGTCTCCTCAGCCTCATTTTATAACCTCCCGCAAAACCTCCCAAATAATATCTTTTTAAAGCCCCTTTCAGTAACATAATATTTCTTTTGTACTAGGCTACCATAGAATAAAATATTTTCCTTAAAACCCATTTAATTTAATAATAAAATATCAGTTGCACTTTAATTAACAAAATAATGTTATTTTGAGCAACTAAATATTAAAGTATTAAACTAATTTGATTGCTTAGAAAGGGGACATGACGATCCTCCCTTCCCAGATATCTCTTGTCCCCAAGCAAGTTGAACCCGTATTGCCGATACGAGGATCCTGAATGAATCTGAAGAATGCTCCATTATATCCTTGTTGCACCAACATGACAAAATTAGACTTGACAACTCTGTCAATCTTTGTTACTTTGTGACGCAATCCACCTATCATAAAAATCCTTGGTTCCTAAAGCCAAATTGGGAGTGCTATTCCGAATATCTAATGACTTATTTTGCGCCACCTTGATTACAACTGGAGAAACCATGGGCTTAGTCTCTTTTTTGTTATCCTGTATCACGACATAATATCCAGCATAGAGAAACAAATTGCGAGACATGCAAGATTTGGATTCTCCTTCCGCAGAAGGAAGCACCTCATGCAAGAGTGCTCTGAGAAATTTCATATGTGTCATCAGCAACATGGTCAAATCACTTGTATGTGTTCTGAATGTGATGTCCCTGTCTGGGATATTCCTGATTTCTATGCCTGTAAATAATATTAATCCTTAAAAACTACTATTAGAAATATTAAAGATCAAGAATTTAGGATGATATACAAATCACTACATCATAGCCTTCATTAATATTCCAATTAATACTTTATAGCATATTACTTGTTACCAATCACATTGTGAATTCATTGGAAATGTTTGCAAGTTGCAATTGTCAAGGCTGGTTGTCCTTGACTTGCAGAGAGCATGGAAGGTTGGCTGCCCTTCCATCTCTTTATCCACCTTGGAGGCTTGCTGTCCTCTTTGATCAAGCTGAAGAGCATGGAAGGCTGGTCGTCATTCCCTCTCATGTTCAACTTGATAAGAGCATAAGTGGGGGCGTCCTCTCATCTTTTGTGAACTTGGAAGGGATTTCTTCCTTCCTATTTACAAGACACTTCCACAAGTTCAAAACTGATTTCTCAAGGAATTCGCTAGATTATTTCAAGTACCTCTTGATGAATTAACAAGTTTATTCTCAAATGGCTGCAACAAATTATTTTCTGGTGTATATACTTGTTTTTATAATTTGAATTTAGTATTCAATTGTTGATCTCAATTCTTCGAATTGCTTTTTGTATAATCTCTTCTCAAATGAAATCTCTTCCCTTTTATATCTTCCATTGTAGAGAGAGTTTTACCCCTTCATTTCTCTTTATGGACCACTGCTTTATGATATTGTTTGGTAACCATTGCCCTAATATATTTTATTTTATCTTAGTTGGCTTCCTTTGAAAAATTGCTACCATTTTCCTTTTATTTTATCCTATTAGTGGGCTTCTTAATGTCTTCTATTCTTTTGCCTAGGCATCATAATTTATTGATGCTGTGATTTGTTTTGTAAATTTAATATTCTCATGGCGAGGACAGTACAGTCTGTCCTTCCCAAGATTGTTTGTCCACAAGCAACTTAAAATTGGGATGATAAAAAATTTCCGCTCCTTCCCAAGTGGTGTCCTCCATAGGTGAATTTTTCCACAACCAAATATTCCGAAATAATCTTATTCCTAAATCCTTTTCTTTCATGTCAATGATGGGCCCAGGTTCCAAAATTAATTTTTCCTCATCATTAAGCAGGGTAGCTCAGGACATGGTGTAACGTGTTGACTTAGCACCTTTTTGAGGCAAGAGAGGTGGAAAACATTATGAATTTTACTGTTCACCGACAACTCCAATTCATAAGCAACCTCACCAATCCTTCTTATAGTCTTATAAGGTCCATAGAATTGTCGCTTGAGTTTTTCAGCTCCACTCCCCTTGATAGGTGATTGTTTGTAAGGTTGTAACCATAGGAAGACGAAATCTCCAACTTCAAATGTTCTCTCAAATCTTCAACAATCGACATATATCTTTTGTTGACTTTGGGTGTGATGCAAGTTATCTTCGAGTGTGTTTAATAATAAAGTATTTAATGTTATATTAATGGTCATTTAAGCTTATTTAGTTTATTAGTTAGCTTGTTAGGTGATTTCTATTTTCATAGTTAGTCTTTTAAGAAAGTTTCTATTTCACTCTCAATTGTTTCTCTATATAAGGAGAATTTGTCTCCATTTCGTAATCTTTATGAATAATGAAGTTTTCTAACATGGTATTAGAGCTTAGGTTGTTTTTGATGATTTTTTTTATAAAAATTTGTTGCTTGATTACCTGGAATTTTTTCTAGAAGTTTTTTTTTTATTTTTTATGAAAAATCGTGGTGTTTTCTTGAGGGAAATCAAGTCCTGGAATTTTCGATATTGCTACATTCTGTTGAAGGTTTTTTTTGCAAATCGTGTGGTGCTTGTTGCTGTTTCGAGGGTTTTCTGCAAAGATTGCCATTTTTACTAGATTTTCGCGACCTCAAGTGTTGCGTCTCTTTGAAGGTTTTTTTCTTGTCACACAAATTTGCAATTTTTTGAGAAATCACGCCTTATTCCGTTTGTGCGGATGCATGACAAAGGAAGGGTTTTTTCCCTACGTTTTGATTTTGGCATTTTGGGTGCCGCGCAAGCTGCAGATGCTGTGTTTTTCTTCTGTGTTCGTGGGCATTTTTTTGGCGTGACCTATTCAACATTTTTCTTTGTGAAGGTTTCAGGGCCACACTAAGTTTCTACCAGCGACAACATATTTTTTGTGTGATTTTGGACGTGTTTTTTCTCGCGCGAAGGGCTTCCTATGTTGTTTTTGCCTACATGACAACGCTTTTTGGATGTCATTTTATTATGGACAACTCGTGACAGAGCTTTTTAGAAGAGCTACTATTGCTGGCTTGGGAAGCTTGCGTTTTCTTCCAATGTCTGAAGGAAAAAATCCACGACTTAGATTTTTTCTTGACGGGACTAGTGAATTTTTTCCCGTGCGATGATTGAACTTCCTCTGCCGCGCGTTTTTCTTTTGGGTTTTGTTGATAATTCTCCCATAACCTAGTGTGTAGATATTTTTTTGGGTTTTTAGTAAAACTTGTGGTTTCTGATTTTTGCATGATTCTGGAGAAAAATCAGTGGGTTTTCTACAAGGGTTTTTGTTTTTGACTATTTTTTGCAATAAAAATAAGGGTTTTTTTGTTTTTCGAGTAGTGCATCAAAGTTTGTGCCATCTCTTTGTTGAAAGTTTTCGACAAAAAATCTAGATTCTTTTGAAGCTCAAGTTTGTCTAATTTGTTGTGCATAGAAAAATGGGAGGGATGACATCATTGACCAACATCATGTTGGAGGGCAATCAATGGTTCAATGACAGGCTATAATACTTGGAAGCAGAGGAACAAGAACTATAATACTTGGAAGCAGAGGATGCTCTTGATCTTTGAGTATCAGTGCTTGGACTAACTTGTTCTGGGTAACACTACTCACCCTACAGCTGTGGGTAAAGACCAAGACAAGTTTGATGAATGTAAGCAAGAAGCGGTTTCGCTGCTGAAGTTATTTGCACCGATGAGATGCTTCCAAAAGTGCCATCTGACAAGTCTGCAACGGAGATTTGGGCGCACCTAAAATGTCTCCATGAAACGTCGGATAAAAGCCGAGCTTTCCTTTTGAAGAATATGTTGTTTTCCCTTATGATGTATGAGAAGATGTCTCTGCAGGAGCATCTTATGAAGATCAAGGAAATGCGCGATCAACTGGAGGCCATTGGTCACAAGATGGAAGAGGAAGACATGGTAGTGATTACACTGAAGAGTCTACCACGGTTCTATAGACATTTTATTGGGACACTCAACATTACCTCCACTAATGTTGACTTGAAATTTGATGAGTTGTGCAATAAGCTATTGCAGGAAGCTAGGTGGAGACAACAGTTTGGTAGCCCCAGTGACATGGTCAGTGCGAAACATGCATTTATTGCCACAGATAAGGCAAAGGTGTGTCCACTCAGCAAAAAGGACATCACGCATATGAGGGTTCCAAGAAGAAGATCACCTGTCACTATTGTGGGGAGCTTGGTCATATCCAGAGGTTTCGCAGACTGTGGTTGGCTGATCTGAAGACCAAGCAAGGAGAGTCTTAGCACCAGGCTCATGTAGCAGAGCAGTTTGAGGAGTCAACCTTCTATGCGTTCATGGCCAAATGACTTGAAAGTTTTGTTTTCTGTCTGGGTAGTTAGTAAAATGACCATTAAGGGAGGTTAATAAAGTGTTTAATGTTATATCAATGGTCATTTAAGCGTATTTAGTTTATTAGGTAATTTCTATTTTCGTAGTTAGTCTTTTAAGAAAGTTTCTATTTCACTCTCAACTGTTTCTCTATATAAGGAGACTTCATCTCCATTTTGTAATTACTCGTTTCTGAATAATGAATTTTTATAACATTTAAAACATCTATACTTGGTTTCATCAAGTCTCTTGCTCTAGGAACTTTATTTTTGTAAGAATTAAATCTCCGAATGACATTGACATATAGTGCCTTGAAAGGACTCATCCTTGTTGACATATGATGAGTTGTATTGTAAAAATATTTTCTTAGATGTAGTCATTTTACCCAAGTTGTTTGTTGTCTAGTGACCTAATTCCACAAGTATCCTTCAACTTACTTATTTACAATTTTGGTTTGCCCATCTGTTTGTGGGTGGTAACTAGTGCTTGGAGTAAGTTTTCTTTCGGCCAATTTGAAGAGTTCTTGCCAAAATAAACTGAGTAATCTACTACCTATGTCACTATCAATGTTCTTAAGTAGCCCATGTAGTTTGAAGATTTCCCTAAAGAAGAGATCAACTACTTGTGGTGCTCTATGTTAGAGAATATATTGCATGAAAATGAGCATACTTAGTTAGACGATCCACCCCACAAATATATAATCCTACCCTTGCACATTTGGAAGTCTTGTAATGAAATTCATTGAAATGCTTTCCCATTATTGATTTAGTATTGACAAAGGTTGTAACAACTCTGCGGGAAATATTTGTTCTACCTTGTTTCTTTGATATACAATACATTCTCTAATATGTTTTAAAATATCCCTTTTGAGGCCTTTCCATCTTTCCATCGCTTGTATGTATTAAAATAACCTTGACGTCTAACTAATGGAGTATCATGGTATCTCCTCATGATCTTTTCTTTCATTTTCAATCCTAGGATAAGATATATTCTATCTTTGTATTTGTCATCTTGTAGTTTTTCTTCCAATTTGTCGTTTGCCAATGCATCCATGGCACTTTCTGCAAGTATCGAGTCTTGGCAATCGCAGAGGTGTTCGCCATAGAATAAAGGTGAAGTTTGTATGATAAAGCATTGACTACAACATTTTTCTTTGCTTCATGTATTTGCTGACTTGCTAGCCCACTTGTTATATTATGTTCAAATTGCTTGTATACAAAGACATCAATTTCTTTAACTTAGTAAAAATTTCATTATTGTGTCGTATAAAATAAATCTAGGTAAACTTTGAAGCATCATCAATGAAGGACACGAAATATTGAGAATTTATAGTAGAATCAATTTCCATAGGACCAAATATATTTGTATGAATAATTTTTAATTTTTTCTTTGCTTTATTTTTTCTTGAGGCAAATGATACTCTATTTTGTTTTTTAGGCACACAATGGTCACAAAAATTGAAATACTCATCATAATAAGAGGAAGCATCAAACAACTTTTTATTCATATTAGTTTATTTATTATTATTTATGTGGCCCAATCTATGGTGCCATCATAGAAATGTATTTTTAGAACATTTTACTTACAAAGGGGGATTTACGTAAGTAGTGTCATTTAGTCTAAATAGAGTTTCCAATGTTGTTCCTCTTGGTACCTGTTTTGAGGTTTCCACACCCTCACTCCATTGCAAATGGGGACCCCCTCTTTTTGCTTGGCTGTAGCAGTAGATGCTCTAGTATCAAGAGATATTACTTCACGACCAAGGAATTGATCAAGTCTATAAAGTCAACATGCTGAGGTGGCGCTCAATCTTCAACCAATCAAAAGGCTCCAGTTGCACGTGTCCAAGCACCTTCAATCAGATCATGCCACGTGTACATGTGGAGTCCACATAATACTTCTACCCTTCAATCAGATCATGCCACGTGTACATGTGGATTGCAAATGGGGACCCCTCTTTTTGCTTGGCTGTAGCAATAGGTGCTCTAGTATTAAGAGATATTACTTCACAACCAAGGAATTGATCAAGTCTATAAAGTCAACATGCTGGGGTGGCGCTCAATCTTCAACCAATCAAAAGGCTCCAGTTGCACGTGTCCAAGCACCTTCAATTAGATCATGCCACGTGTACATGTGGAGTCCACATAATACTTCTACCCATAGAAGCAAAAATCCGCAAAAAATCCCGAATCATAGAGCCAGCTGATTTTTTCCTTGAAAGAATTCCGATTCATGAAAAAATCATTGACCAATTGTTGACCCGATTTTCAATGACCTTTTTGCATTTAAAGCGCATTAAAATCCCTAAAAAATGACAAAAAAACAAAAATCATTGCAAAAATCTGTGAAACCCTACAAAAACTCACGAAATTGACGAATTACCTAGAAATAGGGTTGATTCCATGACAAAAGCGAAGTCAATGCAAAATTGGCGTGGAAAAAATTTGTAATTTTGTCCCTTTAGTTTTCTTTCCGACATCTAGGAAGCCCTAAGTAGAGGAGTGGGAGGAGCAATGGCGGTCATCAACAAAATTTGAAAGGGCCTCAATCATCCTAAATTGTGGGGGGCATGTGAGACAATATTGAAGCAGCTAATGAATTTATTTCTAAATCGCGGTTTCAATATGGCCCGAGCTCTCTACGTGCCTCGCCCCATGGATTCTGATTAGATCAAATATATAATTTATATTATACACTAATTTAAAATTATAACTATTATGCACTAGTATAGATGGCCCTTTAACAAGGAAGGAACAAATCCATATAGTTTATAATTAATATTATAAAGTAGTTTCAAAATTTAAATTATTATTGACTTTCAATATATATTAATAGCATAGAAGTAGAAAATGACCAAAAACTATGATTATACATTATTAATTAGGAGTTTGCATGTGCAGTGATTTATTCCCCCCAAAATTGGGATTTTTTGGTCAATGATTTCAATACTTTTTTTGCAATTTATCAGGCCATTAATTGGGAAATAATTAATTGACAAAATAAAACCTAAAACTAACATAAACCCTAAAAATGATGTTGACGGGAAAAACCCGCAAAAACGTGATGTGATTCTCTACGAAATTGATGTGTGACGCTAAAGATGGAGCCCATAAAGTGTTGGGTCAAAAGTGTTGCAAAGTCCAGAAGTGTTGCAGAGTTGAGAAGTAGCGTTGGAGATGGGCAATTACAAACAAAATTTTTCTCTTTCTACATTGAATATATTGTATAGCTTAATTGATACTATTTATTTTTTAACATTGATTTTGTTTGTAGCTCTCTTGCTACATTGAATATATAGTATAGCTCAATTTATACTGTTTATTTTTTAACATTGATTTTGTCTGTATAAATTTCAAATATTTAAATTGTTGCAATATGAAACAAAAGAGGACCATAACTGAGCTGCCTTATTTATTTGTTGCGATGTGATCTAAAAGTGCAGGGTAATAAAGCTTTGCCTTATTTAGTTTGGAGAAAACAAAGAACCCTACAATAATCATTAAAATCATTTTAGGTTTGTCAATTATGACATATAAGTTCTTACTTTGATCAAATTGCTAGATATTTAAAAGTCTACTCAAAATGAAATTAAATAATTCTTGCAATTCAGTCTCTATGTTCAACATATATAAAGTTGTTTTGGTATATACATGTGTATACATCACTTCACATATTGTATATCATGCTAACTTTGTATATAATTGTTTGTTGAGTATATATAATAAAAGGAACTTGAAAGAATTCTAGATAATAAATTCAATTTATATGAATATGAAGAACTTTTTTAATTGACAATATTTTGCGAAGAAAACTTCATTCTAATTTTGAAAAATAAGAAAGCCCACTCATATTTTGGAGCTACTTCAAATGATAGCTTGATTGAAATTTATACAAATGAAATCAATGTTAAAACTTTGAGTCCTCCAAGTTAAACATATATCAGGAGGTTGTGAAGTGCTTTGAATCATTTATATAAGTCCTTTATCATCTAATCTTTATCATTTATGCTATGGAAATGTCCTTTAATTCAGAAAAAAGTAGTTATTGACTGTTTTTCTTCAATTTTTCACATTTTTTTGTAAATTTGATTTTTCCCGATTTTTCAGAAATTCTCACTCCTCTGATTTGCCAATTTATTCCCAAAACAATTTATGCTTCTATGCAGTTCTACCTAACCCATTTTTTTATTGGTCAACTTGGCGCACGAAGTGGTGCTTCATTGTAATTGGATAAGCATTTACTACTTGTAGATGTTAGTTTGATTAGATGATCTTGAATTGATCTTGGCCATCCATTGTAATTGAACAACTATAAAACAACTATAAAAGACAAGACCTTGTCACTTGTAAGGGGGAGACTTGTTGAAATTGTTGCTATGATACTACAAAAATTATCCATAATTCATTGTTGGTCTTCATGGTGGATTACTTGTATCATTTTGGAGTATTGCATGATTTCTACATTTCCTTACATAGATTTGTATTTCATTAATGTTGAGTAAAAGTAGTAGTTGAATGGAAGTAATTGTGAATCAATCTTTGTGAGACTCGCTTAGTCCATACCACTAGTAACTTGTTGATTCTAAGTTCGCTTTGCGTGGTCAACTGACAGATTAATGAACCTTACTTTGACTATCGCTTGCACATTGATATGCATCCATTGATGGTGTTAATGTAATGGTAATGGTTTAAACATCTTACATTTCCCTTAGAAGATTGCATCAATTTGGTAGAGTTGATGGCAAGACCAAGTCTAGTAGAGTCACAAAGACATTCACAGTCTCTTGCATTCTAGAAGTTGAATAGCTTTCTAAACCCTTTATCCCTTTGCAATTTGTTTGGTTAGAAGTAGTTGAAGAGCTCCACTTGCTAAATCTTTTGCATTTGTAAAGTTGAAGTCCTTTGAATGAACAACGTAAATGAATGAACAACGTAAATCTCCAATTGATTACCAACAAATCACATCAGAGAACTGAGTTAAGTCCACAACTAGAAGGAACCTTGGGGTTGTCTCATTTGATCACACAATGCATTTACATTGTTTAACATATGAGCTTCCTTGTTCAAGAGAGAGCTGGAGATTTTGTGTTTCATTTGGAATACTAAGTATTCAATTCTGCATGTTGAAGTGGTCATAAAACTCGCATCAATAATACCACCAAGCTTCCTCTTGTTGATCAACAACCATGCTTATCAAACGTTACATGCATTTTCAAATCATTCAACTTAAATATGAAAATTAAATTTTTAGCCAATCACTGAATATGGTGAACACTAGGGAAGGTTTTAATCCTCCCATCACCAAATAACAACTATACCTTTCCTTGTCTAACAATCAAATATGAATTGTGGCCCCCATGGTAAACCTGACTTCATCATATTTTTCATATGTGAAAAACCATTTCCCTTGAGGAGACATGTGATATGAGCATACTGGGTCAACCAAACTATTTTCATTAGAAATATTTTTGCACGAAGATATTAAATTTCATCAGCTAAAGGGCACTTGGTTTAATGGCAAAGTCCATCTTGTAGGCACCTAGATGGTGCTAAGTTCAAATCTTCTACAAATAAAAAAGTCATCACATAATTCAAAGGCCTTTTTGTATATTAATCCCACCATTTCTTTATATTTTTATTTTTTTCTTAACACGTTTCTTCTTTTTATAAATCCAAAACTTCACTCTACTATTTTTACTTGGAGTTTTAGATCTGCCCTTAGACCCTTTTTAATTCTCCTTTTGATCCACCTCTTTCCTTGGACCTGCACTTGACATGAGAGTATCCATTGAGCTAATTTTATTTTCTCATTTCCACTACAATGTTGCAACAAGCACATCTGTCTTGGGATCTTCGAGGTTAGAACTAATATCAAGAGTGAAAATTTCCCATGACAAAGGCAAATAACAAAGATGTAGAATGCATTTATCTTCATCATCGAACTTAACTCAACTAAAGCTAATTGACTCAATTAAATTAAATGAATGTTAATGCTCAACAATTGAGTCATTTTACTTCATGAAATGATTTTCTTTTCAAAGATGACTAATTAACAAGGCTCCTAGCTTGGTAGATTTCAGCCAAACGATTCCATAAAAAAATGCAGTGGGCTCTTTATCTACATTTAATAAAATTGAATCTGCAAGACTGTCAGATTGTACCATGTGCTTTATTGTCCATTTTGTACCACTCATTTGGATCTATTTTATTAGGTTCTTGTTGACGGGTGTTTTATGACCACACCAACACGGAATAAAGTCACCATGAACAAAATCACCATTTATGTTTAGATTGCACAAAAAATTGCAGTGGCAAGTCCAAGGTTCAAATTGCGAACATGCGACTTTAATGTGGATGAGCTCGTTTGGCTTTGATGTATGCTGGTTATGCAAGGGGACTTACACTAATTCACTTAGACTCGTCAACTTTACTTACGAATGATGTTGCAATATGAATGCATCAACTACTAACTCTTGACTTAAAATAAAGTACAAATGGGATGACGGTTTAGAAATCTAGACTACTACTTATACTCCTATTAATGCAAGACAATGTTGAAATTGTGGTGAGATCAAACTAGTACTAGCTTTGGCAAGTCAACTATGCTAAGGAGGGTGCAATCTTCAGTGGATGCAAACATGATTTTCAACTTACCTATGCTCATCAAAAGTTAAAACCATAAATAATGCATTACAATGATCATCAAGTAATTGAAGTGAACTGCTTGCAATGAGGCTCAGACTAACTTTGCACTATTGTTTGTAATCACCAAACACCAAAAGATATGGACACTAGTTTCACCATGCTTTCAACAACAACAAGATCTTTCACTATCTTTTAATTTATCCAACTACTTTACTTAAAACTATTCTAACTCTTACTCAACTTAAGCAAATTTAAACTAAATGAGGAATGTAGGAAATCATGCAATACTCCAAAAGTTCACAAGTATTCACCATGCAAAGACAACAATGAATAAGGAGCAATTTTGGCAATATATTAGCAACAATTTCTCCAACAATTGCCCAACACAAATGATAGGAGCAAGCCTTATATAGTGAGCTCAATTACAATGAATGACCCAGATTATTCGAGATCAATGGTCAAGATTATTCAAACAAAGCCCTAATTAGGGTTGTTACAACTACCAATAACAAACATCAAATGTTGTCCAATCAAAATGAATCACCTATCTAAGAACCAATGAGAAAATTCATTTCCAAATTGGCTTACAACAAATCTTCATCTAGTATCTTGTTTCCCTTATCCTTTTCTTTATTTGCAAATTCAATGAATCTAGACATGATATTGTTGAGCTCCTCCATAGGTACACTTGGCATATTTTGGACCTTCCATTCAACAACCTCCAAGTCAATTGTTCATGTGGAAAAAGTCTTTTCCCATTCAATTGCATTCTCTTGACAAGTAGTCATGAAAGTTTTGAATGATGCACCACCTTTCAATTGTTTTCTTTTGATGAAATTGGAAGCTTTGGAGTAGATGGCCTTCATCTTCTCTCTCGATATTTCTAAATCTATGGTTTCCTCTTTGCGCTCATCAAACTTGAATGCTTTCTTTATTGCCTCAAATATTTCATCTTGGATTGCCTAGATTGCTTCCTTTAGCTACTGTCAATCACACTTCACTTTTGAAAGGGTGTCTCGTTTCAAAGCCATTGCATAGTACGATCCACTGAGATCAATCGCTTCATTTAGTTTTATCACCTTACCCTTTTCCAACATCTCTATGGGGACATCTTTCAATGCTTGCAGTTGACGGATAGTCTTCTCCATGATGAATTGAAATTCCTTACATATTGTGTATAGAGCATGAATTCTATTTTGAATGGAAACAACCATCTCATAACTTTCCCTGAACTCTTGAATGAAATTGTTCGCTTCTTCGAAGACTTCCTCAATCCATGCCTTTGCTTCATGAGTTGTTGTCTTCATAACCTCCAAATTATCGACTCTCTCAGAAGTGTGATGGGAGGAGCAAATGCTTGATCATTATGTTGTATCGGATTTGTCAGGTGCTGGATATATTCTTTTAGTTGTCTAACCTCTTCCTTGTATTGCCTCTTCGTTTCAACTTCTCTAATCAATCTTTCTTCTAGGACTTGGATAGATCCATGGGCGTCCTTAATCTCTTGCTTCTTTGCAGTTGTCCCCAAGTCATGTTCTACGATGTCACAATCCTGTGAGAGGATATCTTCCCTCACCTTGTTGATCCTTGGGGTGGCAATTTGTATTGTGCGAGCACATGAACTATCCCTAATGATCTTTGAAAACTTCTTTGTTGGCCTTTTCTCCTTTTCTTTCCCAATTCTCTCTGAAAGATTCTTAATGTTCTTAACTGGCTGTTTCTTTGTAGCTTCTTCTTTCTTTAACATGTGTCGCAACCATGCAGGTGTAGTCCATTCTCCTAGTTCATTATTTGGCTCTCCCTCTTCTCGATCTTCATTTCCTTGATTATCACCTCCTTGATCTTCTTCTTCTTCTTGATTTTCTCTTGGCGTCATGGTCATGTTCTCATTTGGGAAGCCCATCTCACCTGTTCAGGAATATCGTCAATATTGATCACATTATCATGTTTATCCAAAAGATCCTCTATTCTTTGCGGAGGAGAATCCTCTTCTTGCTCTTGTTGATCTTGGGGAGGATAACTAGAACTTCGGCTTATGCTATCTTTTGATTCTATCACAACTTCTTGTGGTGTTTCCTTATTTGTGATGCGTGTGATCTTTTCTTGCGCCGAAGAAGCACTAGCTTTTGATTGAGTGGCACTTGATTTCTGCTTCTTGGATGGCGGTCCTTGACATGTTTCCTTCCTTTTTGTGCCTTTAGTTTGTGAAGCCTTGTCACTATTCTTTCTTTTCTTGCTACTTTCATCCTTTTTCTTATCACTGACTTCTTGCGGCTGTTTGGATAATTCTTCCTCAGGCTCTTCCACATCCTTCATCAATTCATAAGTTAGTGGGATTCCTCTTTTCCTCAAATTTTCCACTTGTTTTCCAACCATTCTTGAGTGAAGAGCATGACTGGTATCATTAAAGTCTTCAAATCAATATCATGATCTTTGAGCCAATCGATGGGTTCTAACTCTTGGTCTTTCGTTGTCGCAATTTTTTTTCTAATAAGGTTGTCATCATCCTCTAATTGATCAGGAACTTGAACTTAATGCCACTTTTATTTTCTTATCATCTCCATGGTTAATCTTGAAAACAATCTTTTTCTCACCTCGAAATTGTTGGCAGCATTTGCCCAATAATCTTTAAGTGTGGCATATGTTTATACTTGTTTCCATAAGACTTCCTAATTTATTTGTTTGGATCCTAATTCCTCCTCGCACCATAGGATCCCAATGCCTAATACTCGAATTCTTCCTCCACTGCCTCAGATGCTTGAAGTGATAAGTGATGAACGAGTTTAAATGAATTTCCTAGATGAAGCGGAAATTTAAGTCCATGTTTGTGCTTATGCTTTTGGATTTCATCATATGTGAGCAGTTGCCTTGATACTTCCACCACCATCAGTTTGTTTGTCGGATATCTTCGAAGCCTTTTTGGACACGATGAATTCCCCAACACCCTTATGTATGTGAACTTTGAAAATTGAATATACCACAAACCATACTTCTTGATCAACTACCCAGCTTCATCGGATAGTCTCTTGTGAGGGGCTTCTTGTAGTGTTCTCACAATGCGCACGACGAATGCTTCGTTGGATATTTTGAAATGGTTATTGTTGTGAAGATATAATTGTGGATAGCACTCGTGCACTAGCAATTGTCCTGTTCTAGTGCCAGCTGGGCCTAAACATCTCAATCTAGGATATACTTGTACATCATCACCAACATGTATACCATATATGAGGTCATATAAAATGTCTTTGTCTTCTCTAGCATCGTTAATTGAAGATGGAGATTGTCACTAATGATCTTTGCCCATTCAAACATCATCTCACTGGTAGATATTTTGTTCATGAAATAGAACATCCAAGGTTTGAAGACTGCATCTTGAGGGCTTCCCATAAATCTGCTCAACATGATGATGAGATCACCTTAATTCTCCGGAAAATCAGACTTAGATAGCTTTGGCAACTCAGTGTGACGCTTCCTAGGTTCAAGTAGCCAATCATTGTTGATCATGGTGGTGCAAGCTTTATGTTTGTCGTTGTAGTACTTTGTGGCTTGCTCCTTCCTCATATAGATGCCCATCTTGTGAAGTAGAATATTGAATGTTTCCCTTATTGCCCACTTTGTGAGTGACATCAACCTGTTCTTTGGACCATAACATATTGTTCTTGTTTGTGGATCATAATGCTTGGCGCTTTCAATTTTCAACTCTGTGCATTGCATCGTTGGCGAGAAGACTGCTGCTTGAACTATTTCGTTTCTCACCATTCGCCTTGCCAACTTCGATGGATTGCCCTTGAACATTCGATCTCTATATCGTTCGATGTTGACCGCTCCCA
>MU224039.1:101765-174527 GCA_018584345.1 Thuja plicata | reverse complement strand
GGATTCAACAGATCTA
Source organism: Thuja plicata (assembly GCA_018584345.1). Lineage (NCBI taxonomy): Eukaryota > Viridiplantae > Streptophyta > Pinopsida > Cupressales > Cupressaceae > Thuja > Thuja plicata. Next base: position 174,511 of record MU224039.1, on the reverse strand, counting down.
TAAGGAATTCATGCGCCACAATAGTCCAACTATAACAAAATCTCAATCGACAAGAGATCATAAAAATGATAAATAGGGTTAAGATTATGTCAGACTGGGGTAGGCCTCACACAACTCCTGCGATACCCATAGACAGATGTGACATTTTGTGTTTCTCCTGGATCTGAAAGACACCTTTCATTAATAATGTCTCATGACACTCATGAATAGACTTGCGTTTTGGATGCCCGGTGGTGCTCAGAAGCCCACACGGAGCATAAAAGCTTCCTGTGGATGCCTTCCAATGCACAGGGATGCGCGTCGGAAGGCATCCACTGGGAGCTTTTATGCTCCTTGTGGGCTTCCGAGTGCCTCCGCCTCCGCTTCGCCTCGCCTCCGCCTCCAGTGGATGGACACACACATCCAGTAATGTAGTTTGGCTCTAAGGAAGTGAAATTGATGGTTAGGCAGAACTTCAACTGGCTGGAATAATGAAAAGTGATTTAATGGGATTTAAGTTTACCAAGTTTGTGTCTCAGGATCAAGTGTGCAATGCATTTGGAACATTGGTGCATGCTCAGACCTAAACAGCTTTATGACAGTTGCATGGTCTTTGTATTTGCAACTCTATGTTCTTATTGTTCTTTTATTTAATAATGGTAGTGTCTGAGTTTATGTTGCGGTGAATGCAGAAATCTACTTCTGTTAGGTGTTTTCTGGTTTTAAAAACATGCTTTTACTCTTACATATGACCAATTGCTTTGATTTAATATTGATTCATAGCACTGAACTCTTTGTAAATTCACGGATTTGTAGTACAAATAGTTAAGTTATACAACGGATTTGCATTATATAGCATGCTTTGTCATATTCATTTTTTGGGCCTTTTAAACATTTATAACTTTTTAAAATTTTTGTGACTATTTCTTTTGGATCAATTGTGGGTCAATGAAACTTGTATGTGTATTTGTCAATGTCACAGAGAAATATGAATGCATATATATATATATATATATCAAACAGCTGCACTTCTTAATTTGTCCATGTATTGTAGGATCCCATCAAATCTGTAACAAAGAATTTTCCAAATATCCAATTTTCAAAATCTTTTGTAAAATGTCAAATCCTAGACCAAAAGTGCAAATTTATCTGAAAGACTCAAGTATGCTTACTCTGTGTATTCACTATGTGTTCAAATGTGGTACGATAGTTGGTTACATTTATAGAAGCATGTAAATGGTCCTTTTCAGGTTTTATTATTGTTAGGTTGTGAACCTGAATTGGTGCCCCTTGCTGTGTTCATGTGTAAAAGCACTTTTGCATTTATTTATTAAATAACCTCGATGACTTGTAATTGCCAATTAAGGTTTCTTCTCTGTTTTGTCTTTTTGAGATTGCTTGGCCATGAGTTTGGTTGTTTCTTTTATCATCAAAAGACAGGATGTCTTCTTAAGGTGTTTTGCTTTACATTGATAATTGCCATTCAAGGTTTCTTCTCTCTTCTGTCTTTTGGAAATTGGTTGGCCATGATTGTGGTTGTTTCTCTAATCATCAAATGAAAGCATTTTTTGTTAATTTGTTTTTTGTTTTACATCCATTGCAAGGCATTGAAAAAGCATTTGATTAATGCAATGGAGCAAAGAAATGAAAGTGATGCACCTTATCTCCCAAGATGGGAAAGTTTTCTGATTAATGGCCATGAGTTTGGTGGGGATTTTCCTTCTGGACCTTACAACAGAATGATCTCAAAATTATACGGAACAGGCAGCGAGTCCTCCGAAACCATAAGATATAGAATGGAGAACCAACAATCCACTATGGGCCCTACGAGTGGTCAATCTTTTTTCCCTATTCTTGAGAGTGTTCAGAACAAGTCACCAAATAGATTGTTGTCTGTGAGTGTCCAACCTAGACAGGATGATATGGCTGCTAACACTCATGGATCTCAGTTTCTTTTCAGTCCCAACAAAAAAACACATGAGGATGTGTTTAGCAGGTTTGGCCTAAGTGGAGTTCAGTTTCCAAACGGAGAAAAGCAGGATGAACCTTCTAAAAGTGGCCAGTCTAAGGACCTCGTGTTTAGCAGTTTTAGATTAAGTGGAGCCCAGTTACCAAATGGAGAAAAACAGTATGAGCCAACTAGAAGTGGCCAGTCTAAGGACCTTGTGTTTAGTAGGTTTGGCTCAGCTGGAGCCCAATTACCAAATGGAGAAAAACAGGATGAACCATCAAATTTAGTTTCAGTAGATGGCCAGTCTATGGGGGATGATGAAAAATTGAATACGGATGGTGTACCCCCAGGGGTTATATTCATGTGCAACAGAAAAACTAGGCAGACTTGCTTTCAATTTGGTTTGTTTGGCCTGCCCAATGCACAGATAAAATTAGTGAGGCGTATAGTGACAGGAACTAAGCTGTTCCTGTTTGTGTTGGATTCACGAGAGTTGCAAGGCATTTTTGAGGCAACTTCAAATGGTGGTTTCAATCTAGATGCGAAGGCTTTTGGTGGGCTTTTTCCTTCTCAGGTAAATAAGTTCAGGCAACATAACTCTTTTTAAGCTATTCAATGAACAAATTAGTACTTGTTTATCAGAAAGCTAATATTAGTAAATTGTCATGTTCTGTTAGATTGCACATATACAAGAATTTTAAGTTTTTTTTCTGGAAGCACAAAATGAATACGATGGAATCATAATTGCTGGCAAATGTTTGCTTTTAAATAATAGGATTGGTGATCTATAGGGCCTCAGTGACAGAAACAAGCAAAATATTACAGAACAACATAAGAAACAAACAAAAGCTCCATATAAACAACCAATATAGGGGCATAGTAGGCCAAAAGTAACTGCAACACGAAGTAGTGTGCCAGCAAAGAGCTAAACATGACTAAACAAAATCCCAACAGACCACCTCTGCTAAGTTCTGAAACACCCCACTGCCCAACACCAGCATCATTCTTAACCCCATTTTTCTGTCAAACATTCAGTTGTTCCAACCCTCAATCACCACAATCAGAAATTTATTTCCATGATAACTTTCAGAGATTTTGGTTGCCCTCTCAAACGATCACTGACAATCCTTGTTGTGAGAAAGCATCACGAACTTGACAACAAAACATAAGTACTGGCGGAAAGTAGTTAAAGTGTTAATGTCCATATTTACATCACACAGCTCACATTTAATTGCTGCTAATTTAGTCATGTTTAAATTTATACCCTCTGAGATTTTCAGACCTTACTGGTCAACAACATCCTTAGCAACATCTTCCACTGCTTCCTCAAGCATTGTCACAACTCAGGGAGGAGAAGCAGAAGCTCGAGCCACCTTGCACTTCCTTTGAAGGAGGCACTCGAGCCTGCTTATCACAGGAGTCTTGAATAATGGTTACACAGGAATGCAGGGAATCATTATTTGTAGTATCTTCTTCTACTAAAAAAACTCTAATGCAAATGGTGGGCAGAAATCTGCCACACCAGAATGGATTCTTGCAACAACTAGGCATCTTGTGATTAACCACTAAATCTAAATAAATCATGACATAACAGGGGACACACACACCTAGCTTAGAGACCTACTGTTTGACAAACAATCAACACCAAATCAGAAGCCACGATAGTGAAGATGTACCATAGCTAATTAGCATAACACACGTCAAACTATATTGCCGTTACATAGTCATCAAAGCATATACTGGGATACAAGCCAAGTAAAGTTGTTTGTCACTTTTGAAAAAACTAATCAAAATGAAAAAAATTATGAATGGCGTCAAATAATGAATATGATGGCAGCTTTTCATGTTTGATGATTTCTTGCAAACTATCCTGGTCTACCTTCTCAGAAGTAACAAGGAATAACAAAAATTTTTCGGAGGGAAATGGCTTCTATTAAAAGCCTACAAATTTCCAATTCGGACAATATGCTTTATGCAAGCCTTTGGTTACATTTGCCAAATCCCTGTCAACCACTAACTTTCTACAACCTTTAGCCTTAGACAAACCAAGCCCTCCTATCACTGCCTCCTTATTCTGCTTCATTTTTTGTTTTCTGAACCCAAAATGGTGGCCTCCTTTTAATGAACTTCTTGAAGAGTCACAAAATTCATCTTCTAAAATTCTTTAGGAGGAGATCTCCATTTTTCTTTTGTACATTTTTAATTATTAACTAATATCCCAGGAATGGTAAATCCCTGGCAAAGGTTATCTTGGATTCTAAAAGTTAAAAGTGAATTTGTTTGTGAATTTATTCAATACTGTGAAGCACTGAAAGTATAAACGGGCAAGCCTTGTTGCTAGTTCTTTATATTGAAATGAGTGGGTGTGGGAGAAAGATTTGAAGTATCCACTGGCTTTAATACTTATATTCCAAGTGATTTTAGATTTCTTCTTTGAATATATAACGTATTTTTCAGATGTATCTTTAATCTCTCTGCAATTTCTCCTTCCATATTTGGTACTGTCTTAGGATTTTCTTCATCAAGTGCATTCCCATGCTCTACTGTCACTTCTTCACAAGTATGGGAATTGAGATGGAATTTTGATTAAAGGACAGAAAAAATATCAGGCATTGATGGATGAATTGTTTGATTTCATCATGTAGATAGGTTGAGACTAGAAAAAGATTCTGCATTTGAGGAGGAATTGCTTTGCATAACCTTGAATGGAGTTAAAGATGAGATCATGTCTAAGAGAGTGGATCTAGAGTTATCATGGGTTAATATTTGAGGAGGAGGTTAGATTATGGTGGGTGGAGATCCATGAGGGGGAGGGAAGTGAAGGACAATAACTTGGAGGAGGATGAGACTCATGCAGGAACAAAAGATCCTGCATCACTCCCCCAAAAAAATTCAGTTCCACTTTCAAATTTCGTGTGTATTTTTGGTTTGTTTTGGTCTTTGGCATCTCTCAATATCAGAAAGCCTCTAATTTGATTAGAATTGAAAAAAATGGAGGTTTCGTTTGAACATGGTTTTAATGCTTCACAGGCTTTTTTTATGAAAACTATTGTTTCTCAATATCTGTTAGGGCTGGATTAAAATGCTTCTACAAGGATATAAATATATTAGGTCTAAAGTTGCAAATTTTTGTGGCTAGATTCACAGGCTAGCAGAATTTAATTTCTCCTGTTCCTACTAGCCGATTTACGGAAACAATTAATTATGAAGTTTCATGTTTGCTAGAGAATATTTCTTTTGAGGAAAACTTCATGAGGTCGTTCTACATACTCAGGTCAGTTTTCCGGTGAAAATTTACTTGCAGAAAAAAGTTAAGCGAAATTCAATTTTAAGACAATTTCCGGCATAAATGGCTTGTAACTCTCATATTCAATTTTACTCTCTGCTTGTGCTTCATGCCAAGTGTCTATCTGCATATGATGATTTGTTTATGGTGTTTATTCTATTGACCAATGCATGAAGAAACTATAGTTTGAGTGGATGTTGAAGATGAAGGAAATGTGGCACCTAACATTGAATGATATTGCAGAGTTTTAATGAAGAATAATGCAGATTTTGTGAAGCGAATTGAAATGCCAAATGCCAGTCAAAGATTCCATTTGTTGCATCCTGATTATGGTTATCATTTGATCTTTTAAAAAAAAGGAAGATTATGTTCCACATTAGTCTGTTGGAAAGAGGGAATGTAATGCCTAATTGCAAGAAGTTTTAATGCCATCTTCGTAGCACCTTAAAAAGGTAATAATTGCTGTTTTAAAAAGAAAACATATAACAATCTTAGCGCCTAGTTTTGGGTAGATATAACAGGGAAGACAAAAGGGAATGCCGAACTGAAGAATGAGGAGGCAGGATGCAACACCATATGCTGGAGAAAGGAGATAATTACTGTAGTGCCCTATTTCTGGGAAGAGTTTTGCAGATATTAAAGTCAATTTTTCATTAGCATTTGAGAAAGAAAATAGACACCATAAGCTGGGAAAAGTGCAGATTTAAAGAGAGAAAAAATGCCAGGTTACATATGAGTTATTTGGCACTAAACATAGCAAAAGATCGCAAAATATCGCAGATATAAGAGGTGTTTTCCAATGCCATTTAGTTGGGGAAATAGATGAGAGTGTGGTGCTCTGTTAATGTGAGGAGTTGCAGGTTTATTAACAGTTTTTCTTTAATTTTTGATACGAGTGGGAGGGACCGCCAAAGGTAGGAATTGTTTGGTGAAGTGAATGAAGCTCATTTACTGGAGATAGAGAAGCTTTGTGTGGTGCATAAGAGAGAGGGTTTCAAAAGAAGGGAAGAGAAACCAGGGAAGCTAAGAACGAAGTGTTTATTACAGTTTTGTTTTTATGAAAGTAAAGATGTATTGGAGATTTTGAATTTCAATAAAATTATTATGAATTTGTGTTGCATCTTTTGCTTTACATTGTGTTAAATGATTTATTAGCTGCATGATCTGGTGGTTTGATAAGACCCCTCGATTATGACTGCTTAAGAGACATAGCCCAACTAGAAGTTGCTTGAGGCGACAAAAGAGTAAATTTATATTGAGGTAGCTATCTCCAATGAAATGGCACATTGATGTTTGTTCATAGACAGAGAGGGTGGTTCTATTAGCAAGTGCTATTTTGTGAGCAGTATACACAAACTATTTGGATTTTTGTGTCTAACCTTGTGTTTCTTGGTATAGGAGTACCTCTAAACTTTAGATATTCAAATTTAAATGGTCCTTTTAGATCCTTTTAATACCCTCCCTTAATGGTCATTTGCTCTAACTACTCTATAAAAGACAAAATCTGCAGGTCTCCTGGTCACAAATGCATAGAAGGAAGCCCCCTTCTCTTCAAAACTCTCTGCAACATGACTTTGTTGTTGAGACCCTCCTTGATGCTGCAAAACTTTTGGAAAGGTGGTGATTGTGAAAGGGTCTGACCATTACAAAAGGTAGGTGTGGTAAATAGGTGCAACTGTCCCTCTCATTGGAAGATACAAAAGGGAGAAGGATTCATTTGAGGAGCACATCCAAGGGAGATGAATTTGGAAAATTATATATTATTCTCAAAAGCAACAATGAAAAGTGGTGACTCAAATCATATGAAAGGTGGTGACCCTTTCACCAAGAAAGTAAATGGAGAACTCATTCCAAGCTTTAAAGGATTGCCTATCAATCACGACTCATGAATCCATCAAGATATCCTTTGTTCATCTAGCAATCTTTAATCCCTCATGAGATCGACCCATCAACAATGTCAAACAAACAATCATCAAATCCGTACTAATCATCACTTCACCTTGGGATAAGGAATCTATCAAATCAGCAATCACCCATCATCACTCACCAATACCTCAAATCATCAATCAAAGGAATTCATTCATTCATCAATCAATCGATCATCAAGTTGGAATATGATAGTACTATATGATCTTTTATATGTTAAAGGAGAAATTGGTATATAATAGTACTATAGTACTATCCTGAGAAATTGTCTCCGGATAGTGAGACTTCACAATTTCTGTCATAATAAAATATGCCTTCACATCCCTGTCAACAATTTGGAACTGATAGTTGCAATTTGTTTGGTATTGAACTAGTGTTATTAGAAAATGATGCCTCCGTCATACTGATCAAGCCTCGTAGATGGAGGAAGTGAAGTTCTAAAGTAGATGACAACATCAGGTATATATTACCGAAAAATTGTCTTATTTATCATGAAGCCCACTAAGGAATTCATCATCCATAGTATTCTTTTCTTGCTATCGGCGATCTTTAGCCCGTAACCAATCATTAAGCTCAAAAGATACCATACTAATGAAGAGGCACGCAATTAGTTTGAGGAGGCAACAATTAGCTTGAGAAGACACCCCTCTTGGGTTGCAACTCATTATCTTCCTTTCCAATGGCTATATGAGGTCGAAGTTCCTTTAGTGGAAGCATCAATGAGATAATCGAATCATTAAAAAGGCAAACATGCTTACAGTATGAACTATATATTGTGGGCTTATAGAGCTAATTATATATTGTGGTATAGTTTCCATACATAGTAGGATAATTCTTTGTACACCTGCATACCCCTGAATTAATATGCATTTTATGATTATCTGTCACAGTATCATAGATATATTGCTGATTCAAGAATGGTTTAATATAGGAAATGTGGATAAGATGTTACATATATTTGTATTCTCTGACTGCTGTAATCAGCCATGGCAGGGGAAATGAGGGATTACAAACAGGGGAATGGTGATGGGGTCTCCTTCTAAGCACCTCATGGTATATGACCAGGAGTCCTATGGGGCCAAAAGGGTACAAAGGGTACTGCCTTTGGGCTAAAGGAGGATGGACTTTTTGGTTGCCCTATTGTGGATACCCCTCATGCTTTCTATCATCGCAAACAAATGCATTGACGATGTTCAATTATTGAAAGTAGGATAGAAGTGACAAGATTGAGGGGAATGGTTATAGGACACCTCACTAGGTACCCTCTCCCAACCATATGGATGGCATGGTCCACATGAGTCCAAGAGGGACGGTATCCGCTCTTTAGCCTAGGGTAGAGGGTAACTAGATCACCCTATCAAGTCGCCCTATCTTATCTCTTCTATGGTTGAGTCTTCTTAAATGGATTTAAGCAATCTATTGATTAGATCTACGCTTCCAATATATGCTTTTTTCTAACTAAAGAGACCTAATTTAAGAATTATGATTATGAACGTTTCTTAAGTTGTTTACAGGGTCTCAATCAAAGTGAAATGTATCTCTAAACCCTACTTGTTTTGATTGAAAATTGTAATCTTGGGCAAATTCTGGGTATTCATAATTCGGGGACATTTCAACATTTTTGCATGCATGGTTTTCTTTATGTTGACTAGTTGGAGTTTCCACTTGACTTCTTGACTTTGCATTAGTCCTTGTTGAATGACAGAATATTGGGAAAGAGTTACCTTTGTAATGAGACACAAGTTGACTAACTTGAGTTTTTGACCACCGTGGAAGAATGGTTGCAACCAATTCTTTTTACTTGAAAAGGTTATAAAAGAATGAGAAGAGAACTGAACTTGGTTAGTGTTCCTAAGGTTTACTTGTTGGTTTGAGTTTTGAAGTGTTTGTTTGCAGATTGAAAGCACAAGGTTAAAGAGTTTGGTTCTAGACAATGTTATTGTAGGATAGTGAGTGTGGGGTTTGTAACATACCATTGTCATGTTAATTGTTTCATCCTTCATTTTCACAGTTTGTAGGTTCCTTGTTGTCTTTAAATCTCACTTTTGTAAGGAAGATTGTTGAAATTCCCTGATGTAATTTGATGCAAACATGTTTCACGAAGACAGTAGTTTTCCAGATGTTTTGGTGTCTTGGTTTGGGTTCATAATTCTCTAGGTATTTCAGCTTGCTCCTAGAGTTTTGTTTCTGGTTTTAAATCAGAAATTAGGCAATATTTGTGGAGCTAAGGATCTGATTTGGAACCAGTATTTTCTTTTGAATGTATGAAAATCAGCCTCGGAAAATGAGCTTGTTGAAGTTTTATGTTTAGTTATGGTTGCATTCTTCCTCTTGCTATCACAATGAAATATCACTTACAGTCAGAATAATCATGAGTAATAAACTCTATATTATGTGTCTCAGAGAGGTGTTTTGAAGTCTTGCTGCAAGGGAAAGTGGTCATTCATTTAGGTCCCTACCCCTGGCTGTATCATCTTTCTTTTCCAAGTTCAAAATGGTTTTTGACGGGATTGTAATAGATCTTTAATGACACTTCTAACACACCATTTGAACTGAAACAACTTTTGATTGTAATTTACAATTTCAGAAAAATATGAAAATATGTTACCATGAATCCTATGGATAAGTTGGATTTTGTATTAGTTTAGGCCATGCATTTCTTCTGTGTTCACAAGTATGAGTCTGAATTGAAATTTCTAAGATTAGAAGCTGTTGAGGTGCATTTGCCTTACGTAGGCAATATTAAGAATTCACAAAAAATATTCTTGAGTTTAAATAGAAAAAAAGAACTACAATAGTATTATGTAGTTAGTCAAATCAGAAAAGCATGCAAATATGTCCCATCTACAAGATTACAAGAGTGAATATAAAAAAAATGTTTGAAATAGATTGTACCCTTTTCAGGGGGCAACCATTAAGATTCTTTCAAAATAACATAAGTTGCAAATCATTTCCTTCACAATTCAACTACCTCCTAATACATACACCTTTAATAACATAATGCAGGGGTAAACTAGTAATCCTGACTTAGGCCTATAATTATTATACCTAGGAAGTATCGCAATATTAACTAATGATTATTGGGCCATCAAATTTTCTACTGCTTCCCATGGGTTAAGGGCTTAACATGCCATTCTTTTCAAATAAGTCTTGTCCTCATTGAGTAGCCATGGTTACTCATGAATGAACATTGCACTTCCCATGTGACATCTTCATTTGGCATGTTTTTTCATTGGATGAAGATATTTTGCAATTGTCCTAGTTTGTAGCCTCTCACGCTTTATCTAAATTATTATCTTTGATCCAAAATTATTCTTCCTCATCAAGCTCTAGAAACCTTGTGTAATGAAATTGCTTATCACAAGAAAAGAACATAAAAGAAAAAAAGATGCAAATGCTTTGATGGGGCAACCTTGAAATTTTTTACAAGAAGAATAGAACTTGCCATATTAGGCTCTACCTACCTCCTATTTGTAGGCATCATTGGGCATCAATAATCCCTTGATCCCAATTTGGCCAACCTAGCTTACATTAAATATATTTAGGAACTAATAAATGGCTAAATAGGGATTATGTGATCCATGAATTAAAATAAGATGTTCTCAAGACACATTTGCATATTTAACTACCTACAATGGCTGCCAAAATCCATGACACATGCATTATAGGACTGTAACAAAAAAAAATTCAAATGTGGAAAACAAATTTGCCTCACACACAAAGATACAATGCAAGATTATACTCTATACAAACCTCTAGTAATAGCATATACATATAAAATAAGATGCCCTCAAACTACCCCTGCATGCATGTAAAAGTCTATAATGGCTGTCGAATTCCATGACACATGCATTAAAGAACTAAAACAAAAAACATCTTAAATGCGGAAAACAGATTTGCATTACAAAGGTAAATATGCAACACAAATTATACTCTAGAGAAACCTTCAAAGGGGTAGAAAATACTGTCAATTGCAATGGGAGAAAGCACATAGTATTCAGTAGGAATTATCTAAATTATTATCTTTGATCCAAAATCATTCTTCCCTCATCAGGCTCTAGAAACCTTGTGTAATGAAATTGCTTATCACAAGAAAATAACATAAAAGGAAAAAAAGATGCAAATGCTTTGATGGGGCAACCTTGAAATTTTTTGCAAGAAGAATAGAACGTGCCATACTAGGCTCTACCTACCTCCTATTTGTAGGCATCATTGGGCATCAATAATCCCTTGATCCCAATTTGGCCAACCTAGCTTACATTAAATATATTTAGGAACTAATAAATGGCTCAATAGGGATTATGTGATCCATGAATTAAATAAGATGTTCTCAAGACACATTTGCATATTTAACAACCTGCAATGGCTGCCAAAATCCTTGACACATGCATTATAGGACTGTAACAAAAAAAAATTCAAATGTGGAAAACAAATTTGCCTCACACACAAACATACAACACAAGATTCTACTCTATACAAACCTTTAGTAATAGCATATACATATAAAATAAGATGCCCTCAAACAACCCTTGCATGTGTGTAAAAGTCTATAATGGCTGTCGAATTCCATGACACGTGCATTAAAGAACTAAAACCAAAAACATCTTAAATGCGGAAAACAGACTTGCATTACAAAGGTAAATGTGCAACACAAATTGTACTTTAGAGAAACCTTCAAAGGGGTAGAAAATACTGTCAATTGCAATGGGAGAAAGCACATAGTATTCAGTAGGAATTATCTAAATTATTAACTTTGATCCAAAATTATTCTTCCCTCATCAAGCTCTAGAAACCTTGTGTAATGAAATTGCTTATCACAAGAAAAGAACATAAAAGAAAAAAGATGCAAATGCTTTGATGGGGCAACCTTGAAATTTTTTACTAGAAGAATAGAACTTGCCATACTAGGCTCTACCTACCTCCTATTTGTAGGCATCATTGGGCATCAATAATCCCTTGATCCCAATTTGGCCAACGTAGCCTATTCATAGTGAACATATTCACCACAGGGTCTTCTTGTTCTAGGTTTAACTATTCATTGCTATCCTCCATCTGTTCAACTACAGCTTGAGCAACAACACATTGAAAGGAAGAATGAGGTAATTTATAGGTAGGACACTAAGGGGTATTTTCTACATTGTATGCAGCATTTCTTTTCAAAGAATCAGGGGTTACCTTAGTCTTCTGGCTCTCTTGATTTTCAACAATAGGTCTGCCATCCTTCCAATTTGTCTTGTATGGCATATCCTTCAAATTTGGGATTTTATCATACCTTTGATATTCATACCTATTGTCATGAGGAGCCCGATCATTTTTATCAACCTTGGCAGCAAGGTCTTTCACTGCACTTACTAATTTATCCACTCTATCCTCATCCTTGGTAGGTTTACTTGTATGTCCTTTTGTATCCTTCCACAACCTTCCATCTTCTCTCTTTCCCATTTTCCCTAAGGCTTGCCTATTGCTTTCAATGTTTATAGCCGTTTTGTAAGCTTACCTTAGAGTAGGTGGATTTTTATCCCTTAAAAGATGTTATCTTGGCTTCCATAGCATTGAAATATGTGGTTAAACATACTTCCTCATCTAGTCTCAAAACTTGAAATAACTTATTCATGGCCTTTTAAAACCTACTATTGAAATTTGCCATACTTTCATTTGGGAATTTCTTAATATTGTTAAATTCATTTAACATAAAACCTGAATTAATATGTTCACAATATTGTTCCCTAAAACACTCAACAAGCTCTTCCCAAGATGCTATACTATTTTCAGGTAAACTCCTATACCAGTCTCTAGCATCTTCATCCAAAGATTGAACAAATAATTTCATAAGTACATCTTCATGATCAATGTCAAAGTTAGTCATCTTATCAGTGAATGTTTTAAGATGTCCTTCACAAGCTATAGCATTATTTCTACTAAACCTAGGGACTTTATCTCTTACCTCATTTGGGATGACATTTGGATAACCAGGAATGCTATCAAAGAAAAGAGGTCTGTATCTGTCCAGATGGACAAGTCTCCTTTGGAAGTTTCCCATAGTGTTGTTTCCACTTGGGCCTACTGCACCTCCTTGATTTTGAGTAGGTGGAGGAACACTTTGCTTTAAACCAGAGACTTGAGCACTTGGATTTGGGCCAGAAACTTGAGCATTAGGGCCTGAACCTCCCGGTGGGTTCCGTTGTAATGTCCCAGTGGTAGCAGGCATAGAGCTACTTGCAGTAGTGTTGGTAGTAGCATGCAAGAAAGCTATCCTCATTTTCATATCTGCTGCAACAACCTCTAGTTCCATCTTTTTTAGCTGCTTGGCTAGATCTTCATTGGATTTTCTGGTTTGTTCAAGTTCTATGTCAACTTGAGACATTCCTGCAGGGATAGTCTTACTTTGATTAGGCTCATTAATACTTATGCCAACGACCTTTTGCTTACCTTTATCAGAAACATTTTTATCACTTCTCTGGAGCTTTGCATTCTGCTCAATCTTATGGGAGTGTAATTGTCTCAGAACAGGTCCATCTTTCTCAAACTCATTTATCTTGGGATCTGCTCTAGTATTTGTAGCTTGCTGCCTTAAGGCTCCAAGATCACCAAATAAATCTCTGTCTAGACCTTTAACCTCGTCATTTAGGCTTTGAGTCTTGAGCTCATTTCTCCTTGTTTCTGCCAAGAGTTCTTCTCTCCCAGTTAACAAGTCATACAATTCTTGTTCCCGCCTCTTCCTTGCATCGGCTATCTCTGATTTTTGCTCTTTCTTCTTTCTTCTCAAAGCTATAAGACTTCTTCACGCAATTTATCAGAATCATAAGATGTAGTCTCTGCAATAGATGTTTCTTCTGGTTGGGCTAGAGTCTCCTCTGCAGGGAAAAAACCTGCATTTGGCTTCTCTCCATCTCTGAAGGGATCAAAAGATATATTAGCATCGTAAGGGGTAGTTGGCCTTGACAGCTCAACACCTTCAGATGAAGATGATACCCTCTCAGGAACAGGAGTATCTATTCTTCCTTTTGAAACTTTTGGTTAATCAAGATTTGACCCACCTCTCTTAGACCATTGTCTTCTTCTAGGTGTGTGGAGCTCTTCTCCAATATCCTTGTCTGGATTAGCTCTATAGTTAGACATGATGTTTCTTTGTCGACTCATTTTCAAATTAGATAAGAATTTTCAATTGTTAATTATGCAATACTGGCATGCACAGAGTATAGAGTCGCCACCCACAACTTGTATGGGATATTTTCTATAAACTGATCAAGAAATGGACAATAAACAATTAGTCATGACAGACTTTACAAAAATCCACTTCTCCCCAATAGAGTCGCCAATTTGTTGGAGCTTTTTTTTGCAAAATCTCAATATAGCAATAATGCTTGACTATTAGATTCCCAACTTATGATTATGTCAAGAAAACAGTCCAATTGATGAGGATTAATCCTCCTTTGAGATCCATAGACTCAGGCGGGTGTACCTTTTATAGATTACTGCTTCTCAGTAAACTTAATAGTGGATTAAGGGTTACACTGATTTGCCTCTTGCCTTTTATTGCAACAATTGATAGCACGCCTTGCAGATGAACAAGACCAATCTTACGCAGAGCTTAACAAGCCAGACCATGAACTTAGCAAGGGCAAATAATAGTGAAACAAGGATTCTCATCCTTCTTCTTTTTAGAGTTCTTGACTCAGGAAGGCTAACCTAATGATTCTCTCTCCAAGGAATCAACAAAGTGAATTGTATTCTTCAATACAATTGATTAAACACATGTTCTTAATAACAGAAATGAAAATGATTGTTTAATTTTCTGGATTGATGGTGATAACTACCTATCAAGTTCAGACCAGTGCCAAATCTAGGGCCAAGAGTCAACTGAACATACATTCACATAAATGGTTTAAACAACAATACACCTAGAACCCAAATGAAGTGTCTTACAAATCATTCGCTCATTCCACATTTAGACATCAAATTCTATGTAAACCCGGAATCCCCTGAGACTAATCTTAAGAATTTAATTATCTCCTTGAAAGAAACTCAAAAATAATCTCACCAATACCTTGTAAATAGTGTATTAAACTTGCCTTTCAAATTTCATACACAAGGACTCAAAGAACAAAACACAGGAAGACATCAATAAACATGGAAGGGAATTCCACTATAGTCTTATTAAACCACTATCTGCTTCAATACATTCAAGAATGACTAAAGACACTAAAACAAGACAGAAATCAGGAAACTAAATTGCAGTTGTGAATTCACCATCCCTACAAAATGATCCTGGAAGTCCTTTTATAGAAACAAGGACTGCAACAAGCTTCGGATCCAATTAGGGTTAGGGTTACAAAAATTAAAATATTACATGACAGAGAATATTAAATCTTTTCAAACATCAAGCAGCTTTGTCATCCATTCTGGTAAAACATTCCATGCTTCGAGTCTGTAAAATCTGATCTAGCCGCCAATTTATTGGGAAACTAAAGAACCATGCCTTGCAAAAAGAATAACAGATGGAATATCTTGTCTGTATTAATTACCCCAAGAGACTTAACCCTCAAGAAATGCAAAAACTCAACTTTCCCTCTTTGAAAGGCTCAAGATCCTAGGAATCTGATCAAATCAGCAATATAAAATCTAAAACATGTCCTCATTTACTATGAAGAACGGAAAAGGACAAGCCAAGGGTTTAAAATACTATTTATATGCTAATAGAAACCCGAAGAAGATTATCTCCTCTTAAATGCATTTGGATACACCAATCTCTCCTCCATACGGTATCCAACAAGTGTAAAAATACAACCCAGAAGATCAGATTGACCAATTTACTGCTTTGAAACAAAACGACATAGATTGCCGCTTGAAAACCTTGAGGAAAGCATTTAAATATTTGAAAAGCTGTTAAAAAGGCTACAAACGGTGCGAACATCTCCATCAACGACCCAGATTCAAACTTTCTTGTACTTTAAAACAGAGCTGTAGATTCTTTTTAGGTTACCCGGGCAAAATGTCCACAATCGGACACATGTCGATCAGTCGCCAACTCGCGGCCTTCGAAAGCACATTCCTCTTACTTCCGCGAGTGAATGAGAGCCGTTCGATCCTCTTAGATTTGCTTTAACTTATCTTTATTAAGCTCGGCAACCATCATCCATGTGTCATGCTGTCGCGCAGTCGCAACCCATTCTCTTAACCACCACTAACCTGCACGAGTGCGTGACACTGCTTGTCGCCCACTCACGGGCACTTTCTGTTAACCCTCCAAACCGTTGTGATTGTGCGATCACCTTCAGTCGCACATTCACAAACATTTCATGTCATCTGTTCAAACCGCGGCGACCTCGCGACCTTTGTTGTCGTACACTCGCGGGCATCTTCTGCTACCTGCTCAAACTTCTGCGACTGCGCGACGATTGCCACCTGGCACCTTCTGACATGTTACTGTTGCATAGGCCCACCAAAACATCTTCTTTGTCTGCCAACTGGCCATCCACGTCACCACCCGACCACTGGGTTACCTTCCAAAAGGCGTGTGCCTTTTAGGCATTTCATTACTGTGGTCTGTAATATAAAAATATTAAAGCCTTCCTCCACACAAACAATGTGGGATAAACATCCTGGAGCGTTTCGAACAAGTGAAGGCGCCATGACTGCTCTAATCTTTCCTGAACTTTTCAACTGCACAGAGACCATCAAAAGGAAGCAAAACACAATGCCCTCGTTCCTCTGCATCTTTCATTATTTTGGACATGTGGCGGATAGGCGTAATGCCTTGAACATTAAAAACCTTCATCTTTGTCTATGAGCCATTATGCCTGCCGTCCGATCAAAATTAATTATACTGCACTTTAATCTCACCCTTGGCTTCAAACTACAGGTCCCACCAACTCAGATAAGACACGTGGCCGCATAGCATAATGGCATAAACACTAGATCAACTGCATCTCCACTTCAAGCCATTAAGTCGACCATCGGATTAACTTTAAGTGCTTACCTTTTACCTTCTTCCTCACTGTTGTGTTGGGCCCGCCATGTGCCATGTGTCATTCAGGCGCGATGGCTTAATCATTAGATCTCGATCATCTCATCACTAAGCCTTTAAGCCAACCGTAGGATCTTCTACAACTTGCTTGCCTTTTAACTTTTTCCTTTTGACTTCATTTGGACCCACTGGGACATGTGTCCTACAGGCTTAATGGCTTGTTGGATAGATCTCGTTCATCTCGGCTTCAAGTCTTTAAGCCAACCGTAGGATTAAAATGGACATGCTCGGCAGATATAAAGGGTAAAGTAAGTCGGGGACATAGGACTTAGGGAAATAAAAGAAAATTAATCGATGACCCTGCTAAGACATAAGAAATAAACACATGGGTAAATGAGTTTTTAAGTGACTGAAAAAAGGTAACTTGGTTTAATAACAGACCATGAAGAGTTCGAGGCATTTTATCACCAACGGCTAGAAATTTTGAATTTAGGGCTTAAGACTTTGCAAGACATAGCAGGATTTTCATCATTTAAAGCAGATTTTTCACAGAGACTTAGGGTTTTTAAAACAGAGACAATTGGAGCCATGAACCAGGCACAAAAACTGAGACAATTATCAGGGGCTAAAAACCTTTTTTTGCAACCCTACACAGGTCCAAACCAAAATGCAAAATATAACCAACAGAGTCATTGATGACAAGTATGATAGTCTTGATTTTCGCATTCATCATAACAACAGCTCACTTTCTTTGGAAAATCAGTTTGTGATATCCCTTAATATCCCATTTTTTGAGATGGGTGTAGAGAAGATAATTGACAATCCTCTTTTTCAGTTGGTGAAATCAGCAAGGTATGGTATCCGGGAGAAGATCCAGAACTTATGTTGGAGTATAGTTTTCAGCTTGGTGGTGATCTAAGTTCACTTTATGAGGTGATTGGTTATCCTCTTGGGAGACCATCAGATATGAAATATACAAAAGAGAAGACAGATGAAGACTACTGCATAGTGAGTGATATATCCCTTAATATCACATTTTTTGAGATGGGTGTAGAGAAGATAATTAACAATCCTCTTTTTCAGTTGGTGAAAATAGCAAGGTATGATATCTAGGAGAAGATCCAGAACTTATGTTGGAGTATGGTTTTCAGCTTGGTGACGATCAAAGTTCAGTTTATGAGGTGATTGGTTATCCTCTTGGGAGACCATCAGATATGAAATATGCAAAAGAGAAGACAGATGAAGACTACTGCATAGTGAGTGATATGACACAAGGAGGCATCATTATTCCTTTGTAGATGAGGAATTGGAAGGTGACTTGGGTATGCAAATTAATGATTTGAGTTGAGTTTTATTTCCTTTTTGGTATTCATTTGGAGTTGCTTCATTCTGACATGAGGTCCGGTCTTGAGTTTTGGAATTGGCCAACAATTGGGGCATTTCATAATTTGTTTGAGTTGAAGAGTAGTAATGTGTGCCTTGCATATGTAGTTGGAGATGTAGTTTCTTCATGGGATATATTGATTCTTGTAGACGTCTACATTTCACATTTTGAAAGGTTTTCAAACCCTTTTCTTGAGCTTGCTGAAAATTTCAGAACAGAAAAAGTAAAGGAAGTTTTTAGGTTGTTTCTTATGCAGCTTTGGGGAAAAAAGAACATAAAGATGTTATTAACATACTTGACAGCTTTGTGGTATTTTTATTTATGGTAAAATGTCTAAAACCAGATCAATGAAAATATTTTTAAATCTACAAACTTACCAACAAGCTAAAAACTTAGGAAACTAAAAAAAATTACATACGTTGGTTGTAGCTTCAAATTCACAACAAATAAGTTGTTTTTGACTTGAAGAAAAATAAAAATCAGTCCAATATCTCCTCTAATCGATTGAATCTCTCTTCTAAATCATTCTAATCTCTGCAAGAACCAAACTCTCGCAACAAGGAATTATAATTGAGCAATTGTGTTACTGTATTGTTTTACCTTTGTAATGTACTCCTTTTTATCCAATTTGGCATGGAGAGACCCTTAGCCTATTCATGAGATTCCTGTAGGCTACTAAGTGGGTCTAGGGAATCTTAGAGGTGTTGATAGAAGCTGTTTCTTGTTTAGACGGGTATAAGGAGCATAACGCCCTTTTCTGGAGCCTTTTTGAGCACTTTGTCCTATGCTTACTATTTTTAGCAAGTCGGCGATGAGCATTGACAAAGTTAGTTGCTATTTTTAGTAATGGAGCTGGGTTTTAATGTTCATCATGAGATTTGATATAGTTCGAAGCTATTAAATAATGATTAGTTATTGATTTATAAAGTTTAATTAAATATTTAATATTATCGTTATTTTTATTAATTTATATAATGAAGGGACTATAGAGGTCGAATATTAAATCAAAGGTGATTTATTTTAATTGATGGGCCTTTATTATTTAATGCTACATTGGGAGATTAAAAAGGGAAGTGATTCTTACTGAATAAAAAAAAAAAAAAAAAGCTTTTTCAAAAAAATAGTGAAAGCATTTTCGAAATAATAGTGAAATAGTGCCCCCAAAATAATAACGAAAAAACATTTGTGAGAAAATAGTGAAAAACAGTCTTGAAAGAGTTAGTGAAAAAGGCATTCCCGAAATAATAGCAAAAAACATTTCCGAAAAAATAGTAGTAAAAAAAGTCCTGAAAAAATAGCAGAAAAGCAAAAAGGTGTTTTTTTTGAAGCAGCTAAAATGCTATAAAAGGAGGATTGAGGCTCTCATTTGGGCATGTTGAGTTTGATTTTTAATATTGCTTCTATTTGCAGGAGGTGCTTCATATTTGGTTTGCGAGGACCAAAAACCTTGCAGGCAACATTCTCCATGTTGTTAAAAGGTCCAATTTGGAGAATAATCTGGTGACTATTCAGAGGTCACATTTGGACATATTGGAGTTTACATTTTCAGATTTGCAGAGTTTATTGGATATTAGATTTGCAGAGGGCAATTTTGGAGAAGATTGAGGAGGGTTAAAACTTCTATTTTTCTGGTTGTATCTTCTTCCTTGTTGGCCATATCATTTCCAACCAGCCATATCACTTCCCGAGTGTCAACGTGAGGATTCTGGGGCAGCCATTGGGGTTTAAGGAGCTGATATCTGCATTCTCTAAAAATCTTAGCTGTGGTTTGACACATCTAGGCCCAGCCGTACCATTTGGTGAAGAGCCTAGGGTTTCTGGAACTTGTACTTGCTGATTGGTATTGTTGCAGTCATTTATTTGCATTATTGACATATGAGTATGTTGTATTTGTGATTATAATCAGATTTATCCATTTGGGTATCTTCAGTTTTGTCTTTGTATTGTACTTTCAATTTTGAACAGATTTTAGAAGTGGACATTGCAAGCATTTCTTTTATATTTGCTGTTATAATATTGTATTTGTTGAAATATAAATCAGCTGTTTCTTTTCTCTCTTTTAAATATTCTTAAACTCCAAAAAAAAATCAAGGGGATATAAGGGTGCATATTATAGTGTTATCAGAGCTCAGAATTTCCTGCCAGCTTGTTGGGCGAATTCAAAAAGTGATTTTTAGATTTAAAATGGTATCAAATGACAGATTGGAGTTGGCCAAAGTGCTTTATAAGACATGTAACAAACTTAGTTTGGAATCACAAACAAGGAAAAACGTTCTCATCATTTTGATCCAATTAGAGGGATGTTTGACCATTGACCATTGTAGAGCAATCACCTCCTAATTTGTTGTAGATTTCTCTTGCACCTATAGTGACTGCTTTGAGTCAACACAGGTGGTTGAGACATTCAGATGATGGGATAAGGCTATTGGTTGCTACTTGTTTGATGGAGATCAAAAGAATCTTAACACCTCAAGAACCTTGTGAATATAACACAATGAAGGAGGTACTTAAGCTAATCGTTGATAGTTTCCAAGATCTTGGAGATTTCAGGAGTCATCATTTCTCTAGGAGGGCTGCCATACTACAAACATTTGCCATACATAGCATGTTTCAACATTTCTTGATCACAATCAGGAAAGAACACAGTGAATATGTTATTGCAGCCTTGAAGACTATTACGGTTATGCCAATTAAGGAGAGTGATGTTGTTTTCCAACCCCTTATGCATATGTTGTTAGCTATTTCAAGGCAAGAACAAAGATGTTTTTAAGTTGCTTATGAGTTAGTCAACAAGGTGCTGGAACAATGTGGGGGAAAGCTTAAAGCCTTCTTGGAAGGTGAGGAGGTTAAGGGAGCAAAAATTGATGGAGACAATACCATGGAGCATGAAGACCTTCTAGATGATTCTTTGGTTATGTGTGCAGCTACTGAGCAAGAGGAAGTGTGCAACACAAGTGTCAAAACAACACTTTTTGTTCCAATTTCAGATTTATCTAGTGATGCTACTAAGACTAATGATTTCCATGATGTATCTTGTGGCGGGTTCACTAATATCCTTGTTGATGAAGAGCACGGTGAAAACAAATTTTCAGAAGAAGGGGATCAAGAGAGCAAATGTGATGATGATATCAAATCAGCTTTGGATGATGGGCATGTTGAGAACATGTTTGATGATGTTCTCCAAATAGCTAATGCTGATGATTTATATCTTATTTCAGTGATGATGCTTATGATGACTTAAGTACTAATGAGTTGGGGAGTAATTTATTTACAGGGGCAACCAACCTGAGGAGTATAGTGAACACATTTTTTCTGAACAAAGTAATAAGCCCTTTAGCATTTGGGATCCGGGTGTGATAACACGTAAGTATGATGAAGATCCTACACAAGATGAATTTTGTTTTGATTGTGATGATGTTTTGATTTTTGAGCAGAATGCATGCACAAAGATGCCATTGATGATTTTAATGATGATGTTGAAACAAAATTTGATTTATCATTGCTTGGAGCTGATTTTTAGCAAAGACTTCATGAGATTGTTGATCCACATCCTATTGTTGAGAATTTCATAACAGAGAGGCACAAGTGATTTGGGACAGCAATGGAGTTATTGCTGATAGGTATGAAAATTCTGATTTTAGTATTCATCAAAGCAGCAGTTCATTTTTTTTGCATGAATACGATTGGAAGAATCAATTTGTGGTTGTTGATAACCCATTGTTTGAGATGGGTGATGATATGACATGAGACAGTTCACTTTTTGAGTTGGATGATGGAACAACTCTTGGTTGTAGTGCTGTACTTGGTGAAAATAGTAAGGTATGGGATCTAGGAGAAGATTTAGAACTTGAATTAGAGCATGGTTTTCAGCCTCCTAATGATTTGAGTTCACTTTATGAGGTGATTAGGTACCCTCTTGGGCGACCATCGGATATGAAAGGTGCATATAAGGAGACAAATGAAGATTGTATTTGGAGTGATACGAGACTAGGAGACATCGTTTTTTATTACATAAGGAATTGGAAGGTAACTTGGGTATGCAATTTGTCGATTTTAGTTGAAGATTCTTTCCTTGTTGGTACTTGCTTTGAGTTGCATCATTCTTGCATGAATTTTTATCTTGAATTTTGGAATTGGCTAACAATTGGGATTATTCATACCTTATCTGAGTTGATGAGCAATATTGTAGGACTACTTGGGATGTCACCCATCCTAGTACTAGTGCTTGAGCTGGGTAGTACTGGGATGGGTGACTTCCTAGGAATTTGCAGTGCATCACCTTTGTGAGCATCACCTAGATGTAATGAGTGCTAAGTGTTTCATTCATTCTCATGAGAGATGGGTTAAGCACGCTTGAGTTGGAGTAGTACTGGGATGGGTGACCTTGGGAAGTCCCAGTGCTTCACCTCTGGGAGCATCACCTAGAAGGCTAGATGTAATGAGTGAGTGCTAAGTGTCCCATTCATTTTCATGAGAGATGGGTTCTTGTGAACCACTACTCATGAGACATGGGTCAATGAGTTTGACTCAAGAACTACGCAGTTGAATCCTGATAGCAATATCACGTGATCCTCTGTCGTCAGTTAGTTTTTGTGACATTTCCTAGAGCAACTAACAATATCCCTACCCACAACCAAAACTTGAAATTCTGGTACGAGAATAAAGCACTTCAAATGTGCAGCTAATTTTTTGGAGTATTGGTTGAGTCAATATGTATTGTCACTTTCAATCTTTTAGAAATACCATTACTTTAAGGGGTTGTTGTGCTAATATCTAATATTGCAAGGCAAAATAATGCTAGTTTGGGCTCTTTTGATGATTCCTCTGATATCACTTCTGTTTCAATGTCTTCTACCTCGTCTTTTGTCCCTCATTCAATTAAGAAATGCTTCTTATTCACACATTTGTGCCCCTTTCTATATTTATTGTTATAGTTAAAACATAACCCTTTCACCCCTTTTTTCCTCAAGTTGTTGGGTTAAGGGAAGGTTATTTATGTGGGGTTATGCGCTTTAATTCCTGTAAATGTTTTTTTCCTAGATGCCAAAAACTTTTCCTTTACCTTTGTTGCAATGATAATGGATTGGGAGACAAAAGTTCAATTGAACAGGCATAACTCATATTTTGAAGGGGTCTGCTGGTCCCTTTAGGCATATAACATTCAAATTTTCCTCTATAACATGCTCAACTCTTAAAAATAGGGTATGAAATTATTGAGTTTAGTCCTTGACCATTTGATTGACACATCTCTTCTTTTAACGCTAAGAGATTTCCACAATCCATATAGCTATCTATTTTGTGCTTCTGGATTTGGTTGTGTAAGAATTTTTTAACATCAACGTTCTGGGTCACACTACGTGATCCATCATTAGGACGAGAGAGAGCTCAAGGAGTTGTAAAATTCTTACACAATCAAATCCAGAAGCACAAAATAGATTTACATCCTCTTTTTTTTTTTCTAATGGCTTTGAAATTGTTGAGCATAGTCCATAACTGTTTACTTTTAATTTGACAAGCTGGCTGAGTACTTATTGGCTAGACTACTGCTATAATGTGGTGTGAGTTCCTCTTGGAAAATATACCTTGCTATCCTTCATTTTCTTCATCACGTGGCCAATGATACCAAATTGAATTGATTTGGTTTTAAACACAAGGATGCCATTGCGATCTTCTATTGACATGGAACTTGATCAAGATTAAAGAAACGTTTCATTTTGGTATAGCCAGGGGGTTTGATCCTTGCCATCAAATTTTCACATATACATCTTTGGCAAGAAATGCCTAGAACCTGCGATAGATTTGGTTGGGTCTTGATCGTAAGTTGGATTAAAATTAAAGTACAACCAAGAATCCATGTTCCCCTTGGACACTTCTCGAATCTGAATTTAGAGAGTAGATTAAAGTTTTAAACCTTGGAGCAAAGATTTCTGGTTTACGATATTAGATTGAAGCCTATCCATACCTTATCTTAGTCTTACCTTTTGGCTTCTTTATAGCCAAGCTTACTCAAATTGACTTGAAAGCAACTACCAAAACAATTCCCTAGCCTTGGTAGATGCCAATTTTAGAGTAGATGCAAAATATGGGGCATAATCTCATCAATAACTAGTTCCTCTTGTTAGAAGACTGGTGCAGGGCATCAAGGTCTTAATGTTAAAAGTTGTTAAATGTTAGTATTTTGGTTTAGTTGAGTCATTTTTGCCTATAATAAGGTCTTGAAGACCATTTCTTAGGATTGTAAGGTGTCTTGAGTTACTTTAGAGTCAAGTTGCAAAGTATTCTCACTTTTGCAAAATATTGTCAAAATTGCCAAAAAGTGCAAAATTGTTGAATTTGAAGAGTCACATTGGAAGTTAAACGGTTGGAAGGCTAAAGGCAGTTAGAAACTGATGAAATATGTTGTTATAACCTTGGATGGTTGACACAAGTGGTGGTTGTTGAAGTTTTGCACAATAATCAATAAAACATAAGCTTTGTTCCTGCATTTCTGAACGTTACTTTGCTGTTCCCGTGAGTTGTATACCTGGGAGTGATCATTTATGCATTGGGAAGCATTGAATCTTCTTTCAATTGCATTTTGTTTCATTTGATTTCATTTATTTTTGAGTTTGTTAGAGCAATTTTATTGAAAACATTTTGAAACCTTTATCTAGGGTTTTACATTGACATAAAATAATTGATTTCTTCCCATTCCACTGTTGAATAGGCTCCAAACTCGGTGGAATGGGTGTAGACATGTGGAGTTTTGTGTGTTTGGTGTTTGCAGGAGCAGGGAATGAAGTTTGATGAAGATTTGTTAATGCCCTAGTCCAAAGCCTTCATGTTTTTGGTATTGAAAGTGCATAGAAGTTAGAGTTTGGTGAAAAGCTCTTGAGAACTTGTTTGTAATGCTTGAAAAGGTCGAGGCAGACCCAATTTGACATGTTTGGTGACTTGGTTTGAAGATTGGAAGTCTGGAGATAAAAAAAACCTTGTTATGACCTAATGAAGCAAGCCTAATTAGGCCTATTTGTAACTAGGACAGTCCAATTTTGAAGCATACTTTCCAAAGGAACCCTGATCCATTTTGAGATATGTTAAAAAGGGCCAAATGGGTGTTTGAATCAAGTTTTCTTTCTTGGAGATCAGTTCTGGTTCTAAGTTATGACCAAAATTCACGAATTGCTGCTCTACTTCAAGCCTAGTCAAGAGTAGGATAGTCATGAATTGGCCTGTGTTCCAAAGCACCCCCACCTGCAATTGAGATATGTTGTCAAAGGGCATAAAGGGTATCTAAATCTGCAATTAGATTTTGGGTATGAGGTTTGGACTGGAAGTTATGTCAAGAAAGGCCCTTTTGCTGTCCTACTATGGAAAATGAGGAATTGTGAGAGAAACCCATCAAATTAGGGTTCTAGTATTGCAAAGTTTGTTGGATTGAGTTAGTTGGAAGACAACCACCTTGCTCTGCATCAAAGACTTTCTTGATGTGATTGGATTCCTTACCTTGCATGTTGTTGAAGCCCTTGCCATGACGTTTTCAAACAATATGTTAATGCTAATACTAATTTTGTAATAAATTATTTAAGACAAATCCAAATATGCTAAAATTTTGACCGTAACTTGTGTCCTATCCTTTTTTCTACTAAAAAACCTCCAAAAAATTGAAGTTTTGTTGTTTTGGTAGCGAATTAGGTGAAAACCCCTAATTGTGCACCAACTACTTAAAAGGCACTTCAAATTTCCTCAAATTTGGAGTTAGCTTCCTTAGCGTGTCCTTGATCACTGCTCCACATTAAAAGAAAAGCAATTATGAGAGATATTTTTGGTTATCAACACGATCTCAACCAAGAAAAGATGTCTTTTTCTCACTCTTGGTGCCAAGGTCATTCTCGAATAATATATGGATCTAATATCATAATTGAGGAGCAAACCATTAATCCCAATTTAGACTTATAATGCCTATAATTATTATACCTAGGAATTATCACAATATAAAATTAATGGTTATGTAGGCCTTAGTCAGCCATTGTGTATCCCACTACATCCCATGGGTTAAGGGCGTAAACAAAGAGGTATACTTTAAATTGTATATTTTTCCCAAGATTTGGCACTGAGAAAACCAAGATGATAGATGGGCTGGTGCAGGTCTAATTGAAAAAAAAATATAAAGTTCAAAATGTCAAATTGTATGTTACAAGCATATAGAGGGACAGTAGGAGTTATTCTACTAAAATTGTCACTGTTTTTTAGTTATTATTCTTTTTAATTTACATAGTTTTTGAATCTTCGGTTTGAGCAGGTGCGGTTTCGCATTTGCAAGGAATGCAAGCCTCTTGCCGAGAAGGATTTTAGAGAAGCAATAAAAGACAATTACTTCGCTCATAACAAGTTTAGTAATGAACTCACTTCCCAGCAGGTTCTGAATTCTTCCCTGTGCTTTTTTGACTCATTAGTAACTGTTATTATTCCATATGTTGATTCAATTGCTATCTCTGGAGAATCGTTAAAAAATCCTTTTAATGTGCTGCTTTTATTGATTTACATTTTGAAACTTCTGGCAGGTTTCTTCTCTTATTCAACTATTTTGCCCAGAAGGATTTGTTGATGGGAAGATACAAAATCATCAAGGCTTAATATTACGTCACCCCAATGCTGGTTCATCAAGGGGTCATTCAGCTTTGGATCTTGTAGAAACTCAATCTGAAAAGAGTATGGATATCAGTCCTCAAAATTCGCCTACTATGGGACGAGGAGAGGATATTTATGGTAAGGAAAGAGATTATTTGACCAATTTAAGAGCTGCAAACCGTCCATATAATGTGAGTGCAAGTGATAAATATTTACAGAGTTCTCTATATAGTTCTATCATACAGCCTAGGGCAAGTAATGAGTGGTCTGTTGAAGGTAACTTTCATCATAATGAAAAACATCATGATTCTCTGCACCCCTCATATGCACCTAGTTACTTACAGTCAGGAAATGGTGAGATATCAGGTTCGAGGTTCAATGAAGATGCAGAGAAAGGTAAATTCCAGGCACATGATTCTCTTGAGGCTTCTGATCAGTATATTCCTAGATCAAGGTCGTGGTTCCCAGAAACAGTCACAGGTGATACAATAGAACAAAACAGGATTTTGCAGCTAAATCCCGAGGACAGAAATGCATATAATGACAGATCAGGTATTTCAGGGCAAGAAAAGGCTGAACACTTGAGTAGAGTTTATCAATGTTATGAACAGGAAGTGGAACATCTCAGACGACAAGAAGATCTTGAATTTTATGCCTCACGAGGTGTTCTGCAGGGACAATTTGATGGATCTAGTTTACATACTCACAAAAGAGTGTCAGAAGATATTTTAAACAACACGTCAAACTCACATCCCTCAAAGAAACCAAATTACTATAGAGAGTATCATCAAGACAGAGTCCCAGATAATGACGATTGGATGAAAAATGCATCACAGATAGAAAGTAGGATAGACAATCTAAATCCCATGCAAGTTTTTTCAAATACACACCGTATGCCTGCTCCTAATCCCCAAGAGATGGAAAGAGATCTTGTTACTCAACGCACAGAATCTGGTTTGCAACGTTTTTCTGGTCCAGTTGGAGGACCAACATTCAGTAATCACTATTGAGTTGCACAAGTGAGATACATGCTGGAAGAGTTGATGCAACACTATTTTCAGAAAGTGTTTTCTGAGAGTTTCTAATATAGTGTTATGAAGTTGTGGAAGCAAAGTAATTGGATAATTTCTATATATGTCACTGCATTTCTTTTCAAACCAGGGGAACTAGTTGTAAGGACTTTGGCAGGATAGATGCACATAGCTTTCTGTAAGAGCTTTTGCAGTATATATGCGTTTAGCAGGCATGAAGTGTTTCTTGGGAGTTTCTAATACAGTGCTATGATGAGAATTGTAGAAGCTAAGTAATTAGATAATTTTTTTTTATATCAGCGACTCTGCATTTCTATCAACACCAGTGAAGCTTGTATAAAGGGCTTTTGCAGGATATATGCATACGGCAAGGATGATTCTTAGTAATGAATGTATTTTCAAATAATCAAAAATGAAATATGGATAAGCCAAGAGAGTCTTAGCCAATTCTCATCCTTGAACCCATGGTTTTAATAGATGGAACACCAGGGAATTGAAAAATATGATGCATCTCCATACCTATTTGATAATACTTGGTTGCAATATGTGTGCAATCTTATACTTTTGGCTTTACCAGCTTGATTTCCTTGATTGAATGGATTGATTTGTAAAGTTCACATCATGGATGTTTAGAAGCCAAAGAATTTGATTTTTCATATGCCTTCTGAATGCTCATAACGTTGAATGGCATCCTCAGATTTTATGTACTTTAATTTTGATGTTCTGCGTGATGTTTTACTTGTCAACATATCTTTCATTACTGTTGCAATTATATTATTTTTCTGCCTTGCATCTTGCTTATCAAGCGTAAGGCATGCGCCTTTTGTGATGAGCTGTAAATGTTAGTGACAGAGGTTATGAGAGGAATCAGTAAATTATTCATACACAAGAACATTATCTCTCATGTTCTCTGAAGACAAGGATAGAGATTTTGTGCTTGATAAGGAGGTTGCTTCCATTTCCTTTCCTTTCAAATATTCATTTAACCCTGTTAAGAGCTTGCATGTATTCTGTTTTCTGTAAATTTTAAACTAGCAATCGCACCTTGGTGTGCAATGGGTACGCTGAAGATGTATTGAAGATCAATTACGAAAAAATATATACAGGGGAGAGAGGCATTACTCTTTGTGAATAACTCTATCTACCTCTCTCCAGCTCTCTCTATAACTCTATCTACCTCTCTATAACTGTATTTACCTCTGTAGCTCTCTCTATCCCTCTAGCTCTAGCTACATCTCTCTATCTCTTTCTATCACTCTCTATCCATCTCCATCTCTCTATATATCTATCTATTTATGTCATTCCCTTCCTCCTCTTTATTCACTCCATCTCTCCAACGAGTCAGTTAAAAGTTAAATTCCGGTATTAGTGTTAATTAATACCACCTTCGCAGCTTTATATTCTCACCCTTACCCTCTCCATTTTCCTGTAGCTTTCTCAATTTCTTCTTTGAATGCCTCTGTGGGAGTTCTGATACTAAATGGTCTTGTTGTTGGAGGGTTTCGAAACTGTAAACTGCTTACAATGGGTATGGTTAGTATTTTGGGCATTATTTCCTCGAGAGTGATATTGCACCTAGCATGCATTCTAAGCACCTCATTGACCTTACTCCTTGTCTTGGTCGAGCATGCACATTGCAGGAGCAAGCACAATTTTGTGACTGCACCAGTCTGCAACATTTCATCAATTACTTGCATGGAAGGAGAGAATTTACAGAGCAACCAGAGAATCTGAACGGCTTTTTCCATTGCCAAGTCGGAGAATCTCATTATTTTCTTAGAAACTGCGAGGATTTCCATTGTGTGGTCGGCCACAAAAGCCCTTCCTTCTGCGCATCCGCACAACACGTCAAGAAGACACAACACCCTCTCGCAGATGCTTCTCTTCCCTGAAGTCTGATGTGGAAGGGATTCGATCAAGATAGAGACTGCCCCTGCCTCGATGGCTTTAATTTTACTGCGCCGGCTGTGGGAGACGATTGCAGTGAGCATTTCAAGGGCGGCTACGGTTTTGTTATTCTGATTTTGATCAATTGTTGTTCTGATTTTGATCTATTGTTGTTCCCCAGTTTGCTGTATTCATGTGTGTTTTGGTGAGGATTCTTAGGAATTTGAAGTAGAGAGGAGGGTAGATTATCTTGCCGGCTGAAAATGCCGGGGGTTTCGTCGAGTCGTATGTGTCTATGTCTTTCTTCAATGGCAGTGTCAATGTTGATCATTTGCTTGTTCGAACACTTGCCTGGGTTCGAAGTATCATATTGATAAGTATTAAGAAGTATGATAAAATGTTAAATCTTAACAAACAATGTTGCAACTCTCTTCAAGCTGAAAGGGATGTTGAGCATGCAGAACAGTGTAGTGGAAGAGAGAGTGGAGGTAGGGGATATATGCTTACAGTATGAGTTTTCTGCTCTGCCCTCTGATCAGACACATTCCTTATAGCCAAGATTTGGGCATGGATACGGTCTTAGTAAATTATAAGTTTAATCTTATTCTGATCGATAGATTAAGCTGTGATACTAATAATATTTTGCAGAAATCACGTGCATTCTCACAACTCCCACGAAATCTATGGAAACCAGAGAGTCTTGCGAGAAGAAATCCAGCTTGCAGGTCTGTGTAGTAATATATACTCATGAAAAATTTACAGTATACTTAATATTTAAGAGTAGCTAAAAATATTTCCCCTAATATGTCATTTAAACACTAAAAACGTGCTACAGACTGCCATTTCTGAGCCTGAGTAAACATAGGATCGCAATTTATAGATAACATGTTATCGGTGTCAAATTCATTTCAGATTTTTAGATTTCAATTTAGCAAAAAAAATTAAGAATGGAATGTAGAGAGAATGAAATGAGAGAAATAAATCATAGAGAATCAGACGCAACCGCTTGCTGGTTTCATCTTCTCATCCTACTGCTGTCTCCACGCTCGTTAAATTCCATTCCATTTTGTAGTCTCCAGTCAATGGTAATCTAGCCCAAAATTGGATTTTCGAATGGAGTACTAATATTAGACTGAAATTTGAGCCACATTATCTGGATGAAGTTCTGCAAGTGGTACAATGGAGGCCCTGTACTCAAGCCCAAATCTATCCGAGGTGTACATTTTCAGTACAATGGGGGAAGAATTCGGTATAATGGCCAATTGGGTTACTTAAATTTGAACCATGTGAGCAACCCATTTCATCTTCGGGACGGTGGTGGGATTCGAACCGCAGAAATCTTGAGAAAATTTTATTGTATGCTGGTGATATTGCCTCGGCCTCGATTGGGAGTTTCCCAGCAACACCACGGAAGTCGAGAATGTGGGCAAATTGTTCTCCGAGTGGAGAGACACAATAAATTTGGAAAGCAAATCGTCGGGCTGGCCTCCACTTCTCTTGACGGCATCCGTGTATTATGCAAAAAGATTCGTCGTATACGGCGAGTGCAGAAGCTATCCGACGGCCTCCATTGCCGAAAACCTTGACTGGGTAAACATGATGGGCTTCGACAATCACGGCTCGTGAGACACTTCCGCCACGGGAGTCCACGCGGCGCTTTATGACCGCAGCTCCAACATTTTGACCAGCTATGGGATTTCATCTTGGGTCGTGTCCGGATTACCAATGGAGAAAGTTGTTATGTGGATGCTGCTTTACGGGAAATAATGGGTGCTCAAGTCGCAAAACCAGAAGGGCATAGGAGCTCCTGCTGTGGCGGCTTGTTCCAAGATAAATCTCAGCGACGAAAGCAGTATTATGTTCTTCTCTGGGATCACAGACTTCATACGGGAAAACCATGAGACCGAGGTGTTCGATGCAGATAATCCTGAGGACCGGTCTCTCATGGGTGACTGACTGATGTGATCATACCACAATAGGTCCAGTCAATTATCTCGGTTTGTTCGCAGTAACAGATTGGGCTAAGCATTCACGATATCAAACGGCTTAAATGACTCTGATGGTCATCCACGGATATCAAACGATTGGAACCGTCGATCTGACAAATTAGCTTGGTACATCTCATATAAGGGAACGCCGAAAGTAATAAACAGCAACATCTGATTTTTTTGTACAAATTCAATCGTAGGACTCAGCCTTGCCCGCGGTATGCTTGTATCTTGAGGTATTTCAAGAAACATACACAATGGATAGACGTTTGCAATTTGTCTGTTATTTAAAATTAAGTTGTAAACACAGAATCTGTTGAACCAATGTTCCATTGGAAATTACGATTATCAATATTTAGCACGTGCAATATAATGATTATATCAGTTTCCAAGTTTGAGGTATGATGGGCCAATTACTTAGTTTAACTTGATACAAACGTTCGTGACATAAGGATTTTCCTTGTGTTTTTCTTCATTTTGTACGAAGCACACAAAGAAATAAGACAAACAAATATGGCATGCAATATGCAATTTTTATTTGTCTTTTTCTCAGTTAAGGTTGCACAGCGTGTAATTTGAAAACCATTAATCGACTAATTGTTTTAATAAGGATTTCAGATGTTTGTTAGATAAGAAAAATTTGGAAATCATTAATCAACTAATTTTTTTAACAAGGATTTCACTATTGTATTTTTTTCATTGAAGAGGGTACATGAAGCACATAAGCAAATGATATATTAAATATGCAGGCTTGTTCAAGTGTTCTCAAGTCACAAATTAAAAGAATAAAATTTTAACATTTAAAAATATAATAAACTAAATAGTTGAAACTCAAAGAGGATTTTATTTGTATATATCAAAATTTCATATGTTAGAATATAGGACTAGAAGTGAAGGATGGATATAAGTTAAATCAGCTATGTGATTTATCAATTATTCAAATTAAACTTTGGAAAAAGGTTTAAAACTCTAGGAATTGCCTTGTAATGGTTGTAGGAAGCTACGAAACATTAGGGATTGTCCTACAATGATTGAAGGGAGCTACAAAATGCTCATGAAGCAATTCTTAAGAGTTATTGTAGAAACACTGCTTGAGCATTATGTAGCTTATTCATATTGTCGCGGTACATAAACACTTTTGAGTATCTTGTGGCTGTTGTGATGGCAACACTTTTGAACATTTTATAACTTTGCGTATTAGTAGTGTAGGAACACTTCTAAGCATTTTGTAGCTTCCTATAGTTTCTTTTGTGAGGAACACTTCCAACAATTCGTAGTTGTTGTAGAAACACTCTAAGCATTTCATAGCTTCTTGAAATTGCAATATAGGAACACTTTAAGCATTTTGTAGCTTCTTTCAATTGTAATTGGACACTATGTAGTTGTTGTAGAAGCATTTCTCATCATATTTGTGAGAAACAATTATCAACATTTTATAGCTTCTTGTAGTTTTTGTACTGCAGGAACACTTCCAAGCATTTTGTAGCTTTCTAAGTCGTAGCAAGACACTTCTGTATTTGTTGTAGGAACATCCCTAGCATTTGTTATTTTATGAACACTCATAGCATTTGACATCTTGTAATTGTGGCACGACAATCCCTATTGCTTCTTGTAGTCATTGCAAGAACTTTTCCTAGCATTTTTCAACTATATGTAGTTGCGGAACAATCTTATCACTGTATTTTATTGTAGTCTACAATCTATAGTTGCATGACACTCCCTATAGTTCAACTTCCTACATTTGTTATAGGATACTCCCTAGTGTTCTCTACAAGACATTCGTTAGTGTTTTGTAGATTCTTCTAGCAGCTACAAGACATTCCCTAGTGGTTTGTGACTTCTTGCATTGAACACTCCTTAGTGTTCTCTAGTAGCCTAATGATAAAGTCAACAATAATAATATTGTAAATCGATTATATCCAAGTTTGTCTTACTTTTAGCCTAACCATAAATTCATTGCTTTCATAAAAAATAATATTGTTTAAAAAATAGTGTCTATTGGCAGGGGGTCTCCTTGCCAGCGTTGAGATGGTTGAGGGATAGAAGATGCCCCTTGGTTGTCTACGAGGCTTTTAACTACTCGTACAAGGATACATCCTTGGGATTGTTTCCATACATTGTAGAGTTCTCTAGGGATGTTTCCCTATGTTGCAGAGTTGTCTACATATATTCCCCCATATAGATGGTATTGGAGGGATGACAATTAGGCATCTTGTCACAATATCCCAAGGGATGTTGTAATGTCATAAATTTGCACCTCTATATGATTTACCATTATGCCATGTCTCCACCTTAGCTTAAAATACCAAATTCCACGTCACCCTTCACACCACGTTGCTTTGCCTTGCCAACCATCTACTTAGATTCCCAGCCACGCTACCTGGATGACCTAGGATGTGTGGGCACCGTGGAGACATCTGCATGGTGCACACTTGTCCTGCAAATTTGTAGACATTCAGAGTGCCATTGAGGCGTTCCAAACTGCCAGCCTTGCAGTGCAACACCTGATTCTATCGCCCATTGACACCTATATTTGAACCAACATCCCATTTGGTCTTTTTGACTCACTTTTGAATATCTTTGAGCTATACTTCATTCTATCCATTCACTTTGGCTCTCCATCTTCACGTTTGAGCTCTGTCATCATTTTCTTATTGTATTGGGACAACACACTTGCAATCGGTGGTCTCCATAACATCACGTCTCAGTTGTCTTGCTTGCTTTGCCTTCACTCCATCGAACTACAAGCTTTGTTGTCTTGAAGGTGAATCTCTTACCTTCACACTTCGTGTTTTATTGAGCATACCATATTATCTTTACTATATTCTTGTTATTTACTGTTGCATATCTATAGTCTTTATGGTTATCCATCACCGTTTATCTCATCTATATCGATTTTTGTGGAGGTGGAAGCACCAAAATAGGGATCTGATTGAGTCAGGTCTCAATACAACCACCCAAAATTTCTCTTTGTGTCTGTATGTGTATTTCATTTGGAAAGGCAAGTGAGGCAACTTATCTATCTTGTCAATTTTCTTCATCTATGGTTTTTCCTTTTCCTATCACCTTTATTTCATAGTTCATTTGCTTCTTTTTTGCATTTTGTTAGTAGCATAATCTATTTTCTATTATTTTAGTTTGTTTTTAGTCTTTTTGTCAAAATTTTTGTACTTTACCTATATTGGATGAACGTGTGCCACACATACATCCTACATTTGCATTGTCATCCTTGGCTCGTGCAAGTGTCTAAGGCAGTCAAAGTTAGATAGTTAACCAAAGTGGTTTGGTTTTTTGGGTTTAGAAGTTAAAATATTATTATTTGTTAATAGCATATAGTTATTTGAGTTTCTCGCATTTCGTGTCTTAGCATATCTAAGTCATTTATCGTTTACTTTGTCTTAATCCCCTAGCTCATCAAAGCACTAGTTAAGTGAGGTGGTGCAAGGGACAGTTCATCCTCCGAGACTTTAACCGACCTTGGGGTTGGTGAACTTTTCCTTCTACACATTTTGGTGAACCCAACGTGAACTAGGGTCCTCTACATTAAATTTCCCCTATCCGAGTGACAGTCTTTTCATAGAGATGGTGACAATCACTCCTATCTTGCCACCTGCCTGGAGAGTGCCTAAAATAGATATCACTTTCACCCCTTTGGATGAGCTGTACACCGGAGAGCCCTCTCCCCTCTATATATTGGTGTTGATCAATGGTGTCTTCATCAAAGGCGTTTTGGTTGATCCTACGTATTAGGATGACCTTATCATTGATGAGGTCCTCTTTGTCAATGACTTAAATCAAGTGAAACATGATGAGTGTTTTACTAACATCTGGATGCATGATGGACTATCACTTCCCCTTTGGGGTCCGCCTCCTTGATGGTCCATGTAGAACCCAAGGAGGTCTTTTGAACACTTGCTTTCATTCTCGAATCAGACCTCTTCAGGGTCAAGCTAGGCATCCCCTAGCTAGCATCCATGGGAGTTGTCCCTTTAGTTGTGCATAAGTTCTTGAAGTCCCCCCATGAGGGTACCATTAACACAATCCATAACACTACTTAATGCCCCTTAGTGTCCTATGGAGGCTTTCTTCTTGATCATTTTTGGCCTACTCTGGTAGGGCCCTTGCGTCCCTGATAGGATGCATCATTTGTCATTTATTAGAAGTATAAGGTCAAGGAACCGATCTTTAAATCTATAACACCTATCCCCAATCCTCCTATCCAACCCTCTCATCAGGCTTAGTGTGCTTCGTCCTCTGTACCTTCTTCGTTAGGGGCTCAGGGAATGTGTGTGCCTATGAGAAGCTTCCTCATCTACCTCAAGCCTCGCAACCTTTGACAACGTCTACTGTTCTTGCATCTATAACCAATGTAGACAAAGGAAAGACACTCA
Organism: Thuja plicata; assembly: GCA_018584345.1. Classification (NCBI taxonomy): domain Eukaryota; kingdom Viridiplantae; phylum Streptophyta; class Pinopsida; order Cupressales; family Cupressaceae; genus Thuja; species Thuja plicata. Next base: position 138,111 of record MU224039.1, on the reverse strand, counting down.
TGTTGCCTTAACCCAAGTTGTGCCCACCTTTGCCCATCTCAATCATTGTACACATACCTCGCCTTGGTATCTATGGAAAACGTAAGAGGTCTTCTAAGACTACACCCTCTTCCTTAGCACCTACTCCTTAATCTTCGAGGGCATCCTCTGTTCCTCTTACCACCCATAGGGTGAAAAGAGGAAGGGCACTCGTGATTGAGCTAGTAGTTTTTACATCATTGACACCTCCTATTCCATCAGGGAGGCCCTTTTCTTTGCTAACAACAACATTGGCAACTTCTCCTATGGAGTAGGATGCCACTGGACCTTCACAAGCTTCTCAGTATGGCCTAAATCTACATCGGAACCAACTTGTGCGTGAGTGTAAGAGTTGTTGTCAAGAGAGGGCCTTGACATGTTAGGCCACCGCAAGGGCGAAAAGTGCATCTTCCGAGCATGTGTCTACAACTTTTGCTCCTAACCTTGCTCCCACTCACATCTTAACTACTCTAGCCTTTTTCCTTATGATCTCCTCCATCTCACTCCCCCTTGCACCGAGAGTGACCATTGGGCCTCATGCCAAGAGGGTCCAAGTATTCGTCTCTTTGTCACAGTAGCTGCTGTTGATTATCTCTCTACTAGATATCCCATTGTTCTCTATTCTAGTGAACATGTTGCACACCTAGGTAGTGTCTAGTGTAGTAGTGTCCACCCATCCCGCACCAACTTCGTCTCCTGATCATCACCCTAACTTCCCTGAAGTGCTTAAGGATGCTATAGTGGATCAGTGGGCTTCACCTCCACCCTTCAAGAGGAAGTTTGAGCAGGGCCCTATGTCGGAGTTCCATCGCTGCAAGTTCGCTCTAGCGGATCCTCTTTACGTTTCAATTTTCATAGTGGAGCAAACTCTGACTTCTCTTGAGTTTGTCTCTTCTTTTTTGCAAAAGGTCGGTGGGATATCTTCTACATTTGCACTTCTACATGGGTTTCCTGCAAGCTACGAGGCTTGTTTGTTTGACCCAGTTGAGGAAATTCCAACGCTAACAACGATCTTCACAGGACCCCTCTCACTCGCCTCAAAGGAGTTGAAGGATGAGAATGCTGAATGCGCCTCGTCCTTGGCTCTAGCTATTGGTGGGGAACTTGGGGTTTCCATTAAGACTCTACCATTGAAATCTTGACCTCCCTTCCCATACGATCAAGATTGGGAGGATGATGATATATTGGTGGATGACCTATGAAGGTAGTACCCACTACATCTTTAGATTAGATTGTGTTTGCATGTGTTCATGAGTGCTTGTATTTTGATGTTGTTCCCTCTTGGAGGATCTTTATACTCTGTTGGTGCTTGGAAATAGGAGGTTATCTATTGTGCACCTTCTTCTATTTTCTCATATTATTTTATTTGTCATATCTTAAATTTCTACATTTGGCGACAATGCAAATTGTTGGGGTATTTAGGCTTCCCTTCCATGTTGACCCAAATTTTTAATTTTTTGTCTTCATGTGTTATTCGTCAAATTGAGCCATGATTGGCCATGATGAATTATCTCCTAAGAGGATGTATATCACTCTTTTGGGTTCTACTGCTAATTCATTGGATCCCCCCGTCTTTGTTTGGATGTTGTGGAGATCGTGTCACCTATTGTAGGGTGACAATTCCATGGAAACATCTCATATGTTGACATGCCACAATGCCTGTATTTCTCCTTAGAATATCTCATGCTCCCCTCTTAGCAACATTGCCCATTCTAAGGGGGGCTGTTATATATATTATATTTGATTGTTTGATTATCTTATTATCACGTGGTGTCTACACCATAGATTTTTCTTAGAAAATTTAAGTTTTTTGATCTTGGTGTCTGCCTTTGTGGGGTCCAATCCACTATTTCGTTTTCCTTTGTGGGGGCCAATCCACAATCTTATCAAATCTCTCCCAATCATACGCCTATCTAGCTTTTGATGTGTACTAGTGCTATAAAATATTTCCCTATTGTATGCTTATCTAGCTTTTGCTATGGGTATCATCGTGATCAAAGTGGACCTATCACATGACTATCAAATGCGGGAGGATGGAAGGAAGGTGAAATGTGTAGCATGGATATGTGAAATGAGAAGTGGAGGGAAAGGTAAGATCCGCACATAGATATGAGAGGATGGGGAGGTGTAATGTAAAAAGAAGGATGTAGGTGAAGTGTGTAGGTCATGAATGGAGTGAAATGTAGAGTGGTAAGTGAGGTAGATGGAAAGACGATCAGATAGATGATGGATCTAGATACTATGCATGGCACCCGAGACAATTTTTCACCATGGTACTTATCCATAACATCACCGAAGTGGTTTTCACTGATGGACAAATTTATTTTTCGTTACTATTTTCCTATTTTTTTGATACTTTTTTTATTTTTAATTTTTTTTTCTTATTTTGAAAGCCGAGATTCCCAAACGGGATATACGTAAATGCACTTGAGGTGCATAATATTCATGGGGTCAGGGAGAGGATCTCTCTCTGGTGTAGTAAGATGACATGTCTTAGACCCATATTTGGCAGTGCTGGCATAAGGGCCTAACCAATTAGGTTCAATTTTTTTTTTTTGTCACGGTTTAGGAGATTCTTTTGATTTTGCATGAGGACAAGGTCACCCACTTCAAATTCTTTGGGTTTGATCTTCTTGTTATATTATAGGTGTAGACAATTTTGATAAATGTGTAAATGGTTTAAGGCACTGAGACAACTCTCATCAAGGAGCTGGAGTTCGTGTAGTCATACAACTCTGTCGTCTTTGTCTAGCAATAAATTTTGCAAAGAGACCCTAAGGGATGGGAGCTTGATCTCCATGGGAAGGATGACTTCAGATTCAAAGATGAGGGAGTATGGACTGGCACTAGTGTGGATGCAGATGGAAGTGTGATTGACCCATACGACGAGATTTAGCTGCAAATGCCAATCACAACCAACTTCACTAACTATCTTTTTAAGGATTTTAATGATGGTCTTATTTGTAGCCTCAACTTGATCATTATCTTGGGATAATAGATGGAAGAAAAATGTTGTTTAGTACCAAAATTTTGGCATAGTTCTGTAGCATCCTTGTTCTTAAAGTGCATACTATTATCAATGGTTATGCTTTGTGGGATGCCATAGCAACAAATGCGATAGTTCAGTATAAAACTATAAATTTTCTTACCCATATTGTAGGTTAACAAAATGGATTCAACCCATTTGGTAAAGTATTCACTAGCGGTTATGATGTATTTGTGACCACTAGAAGAGGTGGGGTGTATTTGACCAATGAGATCAAGCCCCCATCGCAAGAAGGGCCAAGGTGTAACAATAGGCTGCAAAGATTGAGAGGGTGCGTCTATCAAATCACCATGCTACTGACAGGGAACACATTTTTTCACAAACTGATAGGTGTCTTCTTCCATGGTAGGCCAATAATAGTCAGTGTAAGGTCTTCTTTGCAAGAGTGAGACCACTAGAGTGTGCACAACATATTCCTTAGTGCACCTCTTGCAATGTCGTTTGAACTTCTTCTGATCCTAGATACCTAAGGAGAGTTCCATCAAAGTGCTTCCGGTAGAGAGTGTCTCCTAGGATAGTATAGCAGGATGTTTGGCAGATGAAGGTTTTGCATTAATTGGGGGTATGGTGAGGTGGTGTGATATTATTGTGGAGGTAAGTGTAGGGATTTTGATACCAAGGTGAATAAGGACCAACAATGTCACACACCATTATGGATTCAAGCATGTCATAAGTAGGGACCATAAGGTGCTCAACAAGAAATTTTCATCTATGACTATTCTCAAGCATTAGAATTAAGGACCTAATAGTAGCCATTACATCAACAAATTTTTTGTTCGCCCTAGGGATTTGTTGGAACTAGATTTATTCAAAGTGTTTCCTCAAGTCTTCAACCATTTGACGATACATGAACAATTATCATCCTTTGTCTGGTACTCATCATTGACTTGCTTGATGACAAACTAGGCATCACCAAAGATAGTTAAGCTACTAATCTTCCATCTTATAGCTAAATGGAGCCTTGCGACCAAAGCCTCATATTTTACAATGTTATTAGTGCATTCAAAGATCAACTTATAGGACTTTGGTATGTAATCCCCTTGTGGTGTAACAAACAATTTTCCTACCCTCAATCCTTTTTGTGTGTCAATCCATGAAAATACATTTTCCACTGTGTATTAGGGGTAATAATCATCATAGAATCATTAGGGAATTCTATTACAAGGGCATGATCTCCTGAAATAGGGGATTTTGCTAACTGATCTGCAATAACTTATCCTTTGATTGCTTTGCAGTCGACACGCTCAATATCAAACTCACTTAGGATCATTACCCATTTTGTTGTGCGACCAGTGAGAGCTTCCTTAGACATGAGGTACTTGAGAGGTTCAATCTTTGCAATGAGCTTGGTCTTATGATTGAGCATATAGCGACGAAGTTTCTTTGTGAAGAAGATATCTAAACATTCCCTTTCTATGGGTGTATAATTTAGCTCATAGCCAACAAATGTCCTACTAATGTAATATATGGATCTCTCTTTTCAATAGTCATCTAATTGTACCAAAAGTGACTGTAGTACAACAAAAGTAGCATATATGTATAATCACAAGGGTTAGCCTGGAACAAGCGAGATGAGAATTAGCGGTGAAGCTAGGTATTTCTTGAGTTGATTGAAGGATTTATGGCATAGGAAATCCCACTAAAACTTAAAAACCTTATGAAGGAGATGAGAAAAATGATAAAATTTATCTACAAATTGTCCAATGAACCAACAAATGGATTTGAGTTTTCCTTGTAAACAATGGAGATGTTTGAGATTCTTAGGAGTTGGCATTTCTAGGATAGCCCTGACTTTCTTGGGATCCACCCCAATTCCTCTTCATGATACAATATAACCCAACAGTTTTCCTAATGTGACACTGAAGACACATTTCTTGGGATTAAGTCAGACCTTGTATTTCTCTAGTCTATCAAATATCTTAGTAAGCAATGCAATATGTGCTTCTCTTATCTTAGATTTACCTAGAAGATCATCAATTTAATCCTCCATAATGTTAGGAGGTCATGGAAGATAGGTATCATAGGGTGTTTGTAGGTAGCTCTGATATTCTTGAGTCCAAAGGGCATAAGCTGATAACAAAATGTACTCCATGGCGCAGTGAAGAAGTTTTATGTTGATCTTATGTGGAAATTTTTATATGATTATAACTAGAAACTCTGTCCATGAGATAACATTTCATGTCTAGTGGTCAAGTACACTATGATATCTACGTTGTGGAGTAGAAAATCATCCTGGGACATGCTTTGTTTAGGTCTCAGAAGTCAGTGTAGATACAGATGCCCCCAATATCTTTACCTACTAGGACAATGTTAGAGACCCATTTCAGATAGTCTATACGTCTTATGAAGCTGACATCTAACATTTTCTGCAGCTCTACTTTTACCAATAATGCTATCTATGGGTGCATCTTCCTGTGTTTTTGTTTAAGTAGTTTGGCGTTAGGGTATACTGCAAGATGATGCAAAACTAAATCTGGGTCCAAACCACTCATGTTTTCATATGACCAAGCAAAATTATGTTGTGATTTACAACAGAACTCGATCATTTTTGTCTTCTTTTTCACTCGGGGATGCTGCGATGAATGCGATCCTAGGATTTTGTGCGGTTCCATGGTTCGCTTCCACTATATCATCTATGAGAACGAATGATTTATCACAAGGTAGGGTAATTAATGGTAAGTCGAATGCTCCCTCTTCTGGTGCCTCATAAAGGTCTTCACCAGAAGATGCATCCTTTATTTTTAACTTTTCTTCATTCGAAGGTGCCTTGGAAATTTTTTCACCAGGGGATGTTTTATTTTCCTTTTTCTTTTCACTTTTGTGACTAAGAGAGTTGACTTTTTTGTCCAAAGTATTCCTATTCATTGTACGTGATCTAGCGCTTGTATTTTGGGAGGTCCTTTACATCTAGGAGTACCAACATTGCTTCATCCGATTCACATATATCCAATGGTGGTGGCCCTTGTTGATCTCAATCAATAAGTTCAAGGTGTTTGAGTGGAAGACTAAGAGATGTGAGGTCAATAAGTGTTATAGAAAGGACAGAGTTAATTCCAAAGATATCATCATCAAGGCATTCAAAAGTACTTTTTAAAATTCTTCTTCAAGGTCTTTAAAGTTAGAAGAAGCCCTATGCTCATTGTGAGAGGACACCTTGGTTTCCAAGTGATATTTGAGTCCCCTATTGTGATAGTAAGATCTTATATTGATAGGTTCTTTGATATCTTTTTCTTTTGCCCCCAAGCATTTTCCATGGTATCCCATTTTCTCAACTACAGGGTATTCTTTTAGATATTTTTCTTTCGAGATGTCAATGGGCTTGTCCTTATCTTATTTTTATAACCATAACAATACATCCTCTTCTTGGTTTTCTTCATTAAGGGGTCCCTATTGCTCAAAGGTAGTCTACTTGCATTGGATAGTAGGCTTTTCTTTGGACAAGATGGGGGAAGGTTAACCATAGGATTTGGGAGATAATGGGAGTTGTCCAGCATAAAAGGCATTCTATATTGAATATTCTCCACAACCTTTGTCAAAAATCTTCACTTGGTCATCAGAATCGGTGAACTTAGAAGTGGAAGCTTCATGAGATAATGATGTGGAGGTTGTTGTGTTAGCCAATTCATTGAGGGGACAAAAATTCGTCTATTTCCTTTCAAGCATTTTACAATATTGGAAGGGCTTGAGATCCCCAGAGATAGTAACTTCATTTCCGTTATGAGGGAGTTTGAGGCATTAATGGAAAGTGGACAGGACAACTTAAATGGCATGAGTCCATGATCAACCAAGGAGGATATTTATGGTAGGTAAAGGTCAAGGACTTGGAATGCGGTCTCAATTAATGTGGGACCCACTTTAAGGGGAAGGGTAATTACACCCTTGGATTATCATTCTCTATCATCATATGCTTGGATTGTTATCTTATTTGTTAGGTAAATGAGATCATCAGGGAATTCCAATTGTTTATTAACTTCAATGTACACAAATTTAAACTAGATCCACCATCTATAAGGACTCTTTTGATTGTGTCAGCGGACAATGAATTCAATATGTAAGGGTTTATTATGGTTTGGATCGGGAGCGCAAAGGTTGTTGTTTATGAAAATGAGATGATGTTGTGAGGTGAGGTTCCCAATCATGGCTTAAAACTGTGAGGCATTGATGTCATCGAGAAAACAAGATTCAAGGAGAGCTTTCTCAAGGATTTATTTATGAACGAGATATGTGTGGAGAAGCTCAAGGATGTATATCTGTGCAAAGGTCTTCCCAAGGTGATCAATAAGACTATAAAAAGAAGAGGGTCTAGTGGAGGTAGATGACACTAATGGAGGAGCAACTTGAACAATGATTTTTCCTCAGCGAGTGGTAGCATTACAACTAGAACCTTTGACAATGATATTATTTACATGATTATTGACTTCTTCAATACAACCACACAATGTGTCAAAACCTAGGATGGTGCTGGTGGTAGAGTCATAAGGGATTTCATTTGATGATGAGGTTTTATCCTTTCCATGGTCTGGGAAGGGGTTAGTGTAGATCTTAAGATGAACATTTGACGATGGCAGCTTGTGTTCCTCATCTTCAATTTTACCGCTGTCAATAAGTCTTGGATGAAGTTTTTAATCTTCATGGATTTCTTAGTATCGTGACCTTTAATACGATGGTGTTCACAATATTCATTATCATTGTACCAAGCGAGCTTAGGTTGATTCTTAGCATATGGATTGGTGACCAGGAATACCATCATGTTTTGTTCAACAAGGCGATGAAAAATTACATCAAGAGATTCAACAAGGGGGTATATTGATGAAGTTGATGGGTGTTGGCATTTTTGTTGGTATTGTTACAATGAGGGAAAATATTGTTGGATGGGTTGCAATTAGATCACTATTGGGATTCTTGTGGTTGGTGGGGTTGGTGATTGGTGCAATTGCCTTGATTTGAAGTGCATTTTACACATGTTTTGAGTTAGACATCCCATCATTAACAACATTCGTGTTCTTCGTCCAAAATTTAGGCTTTAATTATACGAGGGGGTGTAATGCTTAATAGTCCTTTGTTGGAGAAGGCCATCTTCAATATTTTTCCCTTTCTTGACCATAGTTTCAAAAGTGTTAGGACAACCCATTTTCATGTGAAAGGTCATTTGTGGTAAAATATTGCGAGTGAAGATATAAATCAAGTGTTGTTCAGGAATTTTACAAGGCATTTTGTTCACAAGGTGTCTCCAACGTTGTAAGAAATTTGCAAAAGTCTCTCCATTGCGTTGTTTGTTCTTGTACAAATCACTTAAGGATTCTTGATGTTCAATGTTATAAGAATATTGTGCAAGGATTGTTTAGCAAGGTCAACAAAAGTGGAGATAGATCCTTGTGGCAAGTTCATGAACCATTTTGAGAGAAGGGCCTCCAAGACTTTGAGGGAATAGGCTCTTAAGGTAATTTTACTTGGAGGAGACCTCTTGACATACCACATAGAATTCTTTGAGATGCTAAATAGGACATATTTCCCCCTTGTATTTGTTAAATTTAGCGATCTCAAAATTTGGGGGGAATGGTTGAATAGTGATAGATCGATCAAATGGATAAGGACACATGTCATCAAATAAGAATTCATTCTTTTGTCCTCCATTTTGCATGTTGAGAATAATGATTTTAAGATAATTTAATTTTTGGATATGGTCAGAGGAATTATGATGTGTAAAGGATGTCCCAAAGTTAGATGACCCACCAAGTCCAGATGATATAAGTCCCAATGTTGGAAGTGACACATATTGATAGGCTTGTGATGTATGATAAGTGAATGTCTTCATGGAAAAAGAAGGATTTGTGAAAAGTGACGAGGTATGATCAATCATGGATTGGGGGATATAAGTTTGACCTATGTTTAGCACATTTGGATCCATGGTAGTAGATGCATTCATTGTAGTATGAGTGCTAGCATGAGAGGTCAAAGTGGGTATAATGATAAGGGTTTGTTAAATGATTTCTTGTGATAATTTGAGTGGGGGGGGATTGAGTGGTTCATGATGTGGAGGGTTCACTGGAAGTGAATATGCATTTTTCTTTAAATGATGTTGCATTAGTTTTATTTGTGGTGTTGGTAGTAGTGGCAAAATGTTCTTTGGTGATGTTATGAAAAAGAAAAGAGTCATCAAAACCAGTGGGGGCCATGATCCCATCTTTGACAATGCTCATGAAGATTGCACCTTTGTTGCATTTGATGACCTTCTGAACCATTTCAAAATTGCAAGTTTCCTTAATAAAGTTGTCCAAACGAGGAGACACTGGGTTGAACAAAAAATTCTTCCTCCTCTTGGCTATTGGTTATATCCACTGCTTGAACACTCTCATTAGTAAATGTTGTTGCAACATGATTCTAATTGTCATTATTGGTAGTGTGGGTGTTTGATTGAGATGACCTCATATTTTTAGCGTTTGATTGAGTGATGATGACCATGAAAAAGTGACCTTAGAAAGATGAAGTGGCAATTAATGTCTAGGGAAATTGTTGGATGAATACTTTGTTTTTTAAAAGGATGATGATAGATGAAAGATGTCTTAGGATGGCAGGTCTAAAGGAATGTTGGTGAGCTTTATACTAGGAAAAATCAAGATTGATTTTTTATCAAAAGGGTTGGAATTGAAGGTGTATGATTGGGTTGAAACCAAGAATTGAATTAGGATTTGATTTGGTGTGGATTAAGGTTGGATTTGATTGGTTGTAAGGTTTAAAAAGACCATTGTAGAACAAGATCCTTTATGTGCTCAAGGGATTTAATTTGGGATAATATCCTTTCCTACTTGAGATAGGCTAAAATCTCTCAATGAAAATTGGATTGAGGATACATTTGAAAATTATTAAATTAGGGATGACCAATCAAAAAGCTAATAATATCCAAATGTAATGGCTAACTAAATAAATTACTTGAGATATGCCAGGTTCTCAATCAATAAGTTCAATTAGAGATCAATTTTAGGATAAGGACCTTTGTTTCACTTAGAAACAATTTTCAACCTTTGGATTTTGATTGATAGATCAAATTTGATTTATAGATTGAGGTTGATTAGGATTTGGATTCTCCTTGGATAAGGTTTGATTAAGATAGATCAAGATTGGAAGTGATTTAATTTGAGTCCAATCAAGATGTAAGGTGATAATTCTTGCTCCTAGGTCCAAAGATAGACTGTAAAAAATGTGGGGGGTTGATGGTTAAATTGGATTAAAGAATTAATATTTATGAGGGGGTATGATCAAATGTTTGACTTAGATTATATAGAGATAGAATGAATATGAATTTTTTTTGATAGTAGGTCAATAGGTCACAATTGAAGGGTGTGGGTCAAATTAATGTAATGAGGGTTTGAAATTATATGTCTCAACACAAGTGGATAATTCTCTATAAAAAATTAGAGACACCGTTCTCAATCAGAGGCACTGAAAAGCATAGGGGTCGATCTACAGGCGTAGATGCCCGTTGAATAAAAGTTTAGTAGTCTATAGGAAAAAGTATTAGTCCAGAGAGGCGAAAGTGTTATTTCTCAGACATAGATGTTGAAAACCATAAACATCAAAATATAAATGAAAATGCCAATTTGGGAAGTGTTGTCTTTAGGCAAAGTTCTGATGTTTGACTTGTTAAATGGTTCTGTTTAATAGTAAGAACACACACACAACACACAATGTTTTTTTGTTTGATCAAACACATCCACAACCTAGGCTTACTGAAGGAATACACTTGATGAATCCCCTTACAATAAAATATCACTTCCAATTGGATAGATAAATTCTTGGTAGCTCTAGCTCTCCCTTACATGACACTCACTTGTAAGGCATACCAAATATTGAGCTTCAAAATAGATTTTCTATCTTAAATTGGAGAGTACATGAGGGGTGTCTTTGGTTTGTATGTATCACAAACCCCACATTGCCAAGTGGAAGGATTTTGTCCTGTAACACAAAATGTTTCTAGTAGAGATTCAATTGGAAGGTTCCGAGTGTCCAAAAAGCCACTAAGGACTCTAACCAACCTACTAGGGGTATCTCATATACTCAAAGGTACGCTCCCTTTCAAATTGGCATCGTACGGTAAGCGCTAATGTCAGGTAGACTTGGCTTTGGCCTTATCTTTAATTTATATACAACATATTGAATCAAAAACCCACTTAAGGTCACCCCTTGGTGTGATTGCCTCTTTTCCCACCAAGGTATGCCTCTAGAAAAAAACATAAAAAAATAATTTTCTCTTACACCCAAGATCCATTGGAAGGCAAGGGGAGAGGATACTCATAGTTCTTTATCTTTTCATCAAAGGTTCTAATCTAAACACAAGAAAGCCTTTCAAGAAGTTCCTCCACTTAAAAGGGCCTTAAAAGCCACACTAAACACTTAATTCATTACCAAAATAAAACCCTAATTAAACTATGTGCAACTAGATTAATGCAAACACACAAAAATTGAGTCTCCACCTACAAAACCCACTTTTGATTTTAAGTCTTTGACGAGCGTATGAAAACTGCACAATAAGTTAGTGTTTAGGAGAAAGCTATAAATTAATAATACAATAAATTGAAGCAAAATCATTGAATTACAGACGCAAACACCGATCAATAGAAACACTGATCTATGCAAACATCGATCGACAGAAAATAAAAAGTACTACAGAAAACATATTAACTATATATTTTCTTGTATTTTGGATTTTTTTTAATTTTTTGTGTTTTTAGGATATAAAATGGACAAAAACGATAGACATGTGTAATGGGCATGACTCAGTTTTCCTTTGCAGAGACGCTGATCTGGACCGAAAATATTGGAAAGCGTAGATGCCAGAAAGCATAAATATTTGCAAAAAAAAAAGTTCCTGATATAAATTCAAAAGTAAAGTGCAATAAAATAACTGTAAATAAGATTTAGAAGTTTGTAACCTTGCAAGAATGCACAAAAATACGAGGTTAAAGTGTTATAAAGCTACAAAAATAAGTGTGTTTATTCAACCATGAAGATGTCGTTTCAAGATGGAGATGCCAATTAGTGGAGGCACCTCTGCATTTGAAGTAAACACCATTCTATAAGTCCGACCTGCAACTTCACCAAAAACACTAAAAATAAGATCAACTTCAAAGGGACGTGGGTCTCATTGGGCATGACAAGATGTATATGGTTATATTTTTTTTTAGAAAATTCAAATAAACACAAAATAATATATAACTAACAAATCCTAATCATATTTCTTATTGAGCGAAATGAAGACACCTTACTCTATTGATTTACTCATTTGATGTTTTTATGTGGGTATTTTCTCCCCCAAACACAACTAGATGATCCCCAAATGAATCCTAAATTCTAGATGGATTAATGTGGAATACTAAGGTGCAATCTAAATGTAAACTAATGGATTTGAATGCCAAAGCTATGCTGAATGTGCCATAATGCTAATCAATGCAAAATACTAAGATTGTAAAATAAATACTTAAGAGCTCTAAACCTATTTTAGCATAATAACAATTTAATTGATGGAGTGATGTAATGGACAAGGAGAGGCTACAATTTATAGAAAATTTAAGAAAATGGATAGTTAAGATTTAAATTTGAAATGGAGGGCTAGGATGTGTTTAAATTGGTGAGGTGGAGACTATAGAGGAAAGGGTAGTTGGCCATGCAAGATGATGTGTTTCTCACACATGTGTGAGCGACCCTTGGTGAATGGGCAATAAATGCCAAGTGGGAGAATAGTGTAAGAGTTGAGAGGGTCAAGGAGGATATGGGAGACAAATGTGTAAGAAGAGGTTAGCTATTTATGGAAGGTTGGTGGGTTCAAATTTGAGGGATGTGCTCACACATGTGAGACAAATTAAAAAATTGTGAAAAATGCTAATGAGTGTAGGAATGATGGAATTAGCTTAATTAGTAAAGGATTAATTAATAAATAGATTCTAGCCCTTATCATGATGAGTTTTAAGGTAGAGGGTTTATGCTAGGATTAGATTTACTTAATTTGAAATTAACTAAATCATGAGATTAAGCATAATGGGGAAATATCCAAATAATAATAAAATTATTTGAATATAGGCTAGGAGGGAATACTGTAACTAGTTAATTAAGATTAGTTACATTATTAGGCTAAAGAGGGGAATAATGTAATTAATTGATTAAAATTAATTATATTATTAGGCTTAAGTAATTAATTAGATAAAAAATTAACAAGTTACAAGGTTAGGTTAGTGTGAATTTAATAAATTCATAAAGGACAATTTTGGATGTCTACATAAGGGAGGACATTATATCTACATCACTTGAATTTCCAAAATCTTAAATTTTTTTAATCTTTCGTATCGACCTTCATGGGGGTCGATATACTTTGTATTGTATCTGCCTTCATGGGGGAAATCTACTATCTATTATATCTGCCTTCATGGGGACCAAACCACTATCAAAATCTTCCACCCCATCGTATGACTATCTATCATAACACAATTTGCTACTTGTACGAATGCAATCTAAAACAACCCTATTATATGAGTATTTAGCATAACACAACTATCTACCCACACCAAAATAATCTTAGTGTCACTATCTCCCTCTCTATACTTGATCGCTATCACATTTTGTCAAATATTTTTCATCTAACATGTTTTTCTGCAATTCACAAGTTATGATGTAGCTTACTCAATCTTACAAAGGTTCATACTTTCTTTTCGAATGTTATTAGTGCAATTTTCATACCAAGAGCAACATTAATTGGAGGAAAAATAAGAACATTGAAGCATAAAGGAAAGTTTGCATGATTTTGTTTACAATTTTACATTATTTTGTGCAATTTGTTTTAAAGCTTCATTGAATGGTTAGGGATATTTGAATATGATTTTTCATTCTTTTCATGTTGAGATTTTCGTATTCTCACAATAACAATTTTTCCCCTATCTACAGATGGTGAACCCAATGTGAACCTTCATCTTTGATTAGTAACATGTTCACTTGTTAAAAGTTTTATAGATCTAAGTATATCTCTTGCAAAGTGTTGAATGTTTATGGAGGCCTTTGAAGTTAATATTTAAAAATGTTGGAATTGATTGAAGAATTACATTCTTAAATCATTATGCTTAATATTTTGTTAGTGAAATAAGGCTAAAGGAAAATAAAGATTAGCCACATAAATCTCATTTATTGACAATTCTTGAGAAATATTTATGGTTTGTTTTATGTTCATCTGTCCTTTTGGATTCACATGAGATTGTTCACCAATTAAGGTTTTGTAGAGATAGATGACTATTTATAATTAAGTCAATAGGGAGAGGGCCTCGACCCCATAACAACAAAATAAAAACTAAGAACCAACACTGGAATTCCTAGTCAAGGCCACTGCAGCCAAGAGAAAGACAAAAAATCCTACCCACAAAATTAATCAAAAACCAACATAGTCACTTTCAAAGAGCTCTTATCACTTCTACTACTAACCTTAATACTCTCAAAGTTTATCATCAAAAAACAAATTATAGAGTTTATGTTTTTCCTACTACTACAAAACTACTAGAGTGCATCTTTGTAAAGTTCCAATAGTTCAACAAACAAAAACTATGCTGTGATAACCAAAAAAATTGAGCTTAAGTTTAAAACTATCATATAACCAAAACATGACATTAGAATAAAAAGGAAAAAAAATAACCAAACTTATCTTTCATTAGACCTAGATATTATATCCTAGTCTTTAGAAAGATTACTGAGTAGGCTTTGCCAATCTTTGTTATCATCATTGTGTTGTTCTTCCTCACTTATCTAGATTTCATTCCTCTTCTTTGCTTTCTTTAACATGTTCTTCCTAGTGATAACTCCAAACATAGTCTTCTTCATAATCCCATCAACCACCCTATAGAGAGAGAGAGAATGCCATCATTGAATTGATCTTTTTCATGCACTGACATAGTAGAAGATCCTTCCAGAGCATAAATTATCTTTTGCAAGTCATCAATTTGACTTTGGAGGTTAGAGGAAGCACTTTTCTCATCCAGAACATGGGAAGGTGGTATGTTCTCTAGTGGGTCCTTACCAGTATGGGTGGGGGAGTTACACACCATGTTCATCGTATCCTCCAACTCATTCAGGTTCACAATTATCTCCATCAATTTTTATTTCTCCTCTTCCTCAATCTCTTCAACCTCAACATCATAATCCTCATCTTTTGTATTCTCAGTAGGCTCCTCCTCCTCTTCCATCTCATACTTCATGTTCGTCTCAGGGACCATTTCCTCCTCAATTTGTTTACCCTTATATTGCCTATTGTGAAGACATATATAGCTCCTCTCCCCTGAACTACCATCATGCTTAGGTTCCTCCTATTCAGTTTCCCCATTCTTATCCTCTTCATTAACAATGTCTATAAAATGGATCATCATTTTCACCATTTTTGCTGGTATTTTTGGCCTTTAAAGAGGTGGGTTTAGTACCAACCACTTTTCTTTTTGGGGGACTAGTATCGAGCAAGGCCTCTTCAAGGGGGATTTCCTCATATGGGGAATTAGAGTTTTTAACCTTCTTTTTCTTAGAAGGGTTGGCATTTCTCCCCTTAGGGTTAGAATTTTTAGGGAGAGGGTTTGTTTCTAATAGCTCAATTTTGATTGAGCTCTTGGCCGAATTTACACTATGGTTTTGTTCATGTTGAGTTTATGAAATAAGGCGATCCTTGAATGGGGATTTGTAATATTCATGTTGATAAAGGGCATAAATTAAGCCCTGGTGGAGCGGGGGAGATGCACCCTTGGAAATGTTGTTGGTCAGGGAGGAATATAGGAAGAAGGGGACATTAATCCTATGACCATTTATCAAATAATTCAATATAGGAAAGTGATACCCATGAAAGGTGATATAACGACTTCCTAGCGTAAAGTATTTCATAATAAAGAAGCAAACAAGAGCATACAGAGGGGGTAGAGAGAACCTATCATACTCATTTTTATTTTCCACAACCACTAATTTCTCCCCTTTCTTAAAAAAACTCCTTCATGTAGAGCTTATAATCACTAGAGATCTTCCTTTTAACTCTGTCAGCCTCGCATTTTAAGCCCGTAACTTTAGCTATTATTTCAGAGGTCACACAAAATTTGATGCTCCCAATGGTAACATTGCCTTGATGCCAAGAATTATAGAAATTCATGGATAAAGTAGTATTATAACCCCTAATTGCATGGAAATAATGTGTAAGACCGGCTTTGCTAAAAATATTCCAAAGCTCACTGTTCTGTTAAAGTTCCCTACAATATTTCAAATCTAAACGCTTCAGGCCCCCCATGCTTTTAACCTTAGAGAGATTCAACTACTAAATAATGGACATAAGCGGCCCACCCTTGCCAAACTTTATTAAAAAAATAACCCATTTTCTTCTTCTTACTAGAATGATAGTGAATTTTCTTGAAAACCAAGGACTTATGCCTTTGGAAAGAACAAAGAGGCTTGAAATCACAACCCATAATTATGACATGACAAATTTTATTTTTATGAAAGATTTTGAGATGATACTTCGGGCTGTTGACAAGACAAATCCCTTTACGACACTCTTTATACAAGTGACAGATTAAAAATCCCATCACTTGATCATAAATGATGTAATTATTGTTTTGATCACAAATAATATTTGGACTAAAGTGCCAAGTTGGCAGCCAACAAGCTTTAGCGTTCAAGTGAGTGTACTTTAAACAAGTGGGATATAAAATTCCTTTAGATGTACTCAAAGACATAGATGGTATATTAATAATTTATTTTCTCTTAAAGAAATTCAAATGAGGGTCACTTTTCCTAGCCTTGACATCACTTATCATTCCTTTCATTGGATAATTATTTTTACAGGAGCAATAACACTTATTATAAAAATAAGATGTTATAATAAAGCCTTCTCTCTTATAGATTTTCAATGTGGGGTCCATCCTTTTAGGTTTCATATAACTTATAATTCTTTCCCCCTAATCCATATTATTCAATTGTAATAATTCTTCATAGGAATAATACCATCGATCTGTTTACCATTAAACTATTTATAATTCATGATACTTTGTTCTGAGAACTATCCCAAATCAAGAAACACACAACTGTTAAATTTGCACATTGATCTCATCATTGACATAGTTGATCCTTCCTTCTCTCCTTTCCTTAGAAAGAACATCTTTAAGTTTTTTGGGGCACTGCTCAAATATCACATAACACCAATCCTAATAGTTAAGGCCTATTAGGCATGATATCCATAGCATAGTTTCCTTCTCTCAAGGTGTGACCAATCTCAAAATGCATGAAGGTGGAAATAATTCTCTTACCATCCTGTAGAATACTCAACGGGTCTCGAGGGAACTCAACATTCCCTTTTAAGTAATCCATTATTATCTTAGAATCTCATTTAGTTATTATGTGGTCATATTTCAACTATTTCAAGCATTTTATGCCTTGCCAAGCAACAATTGCTTATGCCCTATTATTAGATCCAATTCGCAAGTTTTTGCAAAAAACTTCAATTAGAATGCCCTTCCAATTCCTGATAACTCCACCAACAACAAAGTACCCAAGGTCTCCTTTAGCACACCCATCAACATTGTATTTGATCCAAATCTCATGCAAGGGAATCCATCTTGTGATTTTCCTTCCCATAATACCCATTTCAGAGTTGATACTGTTATATCGTATTTATCTGGAGGATACATTTATTTTGATACATTTCATTTTGGACCTTTTATAGTATAGATATCTTATGATGACTCTACTTTGATGACGCTTAGATGTGTTTATATATATGATTGTCAGTCCTTGATGACATGATTTAACGGTTTTCAGTTTGTTCGATATTGCATTATGATCTTATGACATGTAAATGTGATGTTTGGTTTAAATTTTGCAAATGCTTATATTGGTAGGTTAGATAAGAGATTTCCATTTGTAATAGGAATTATCAGTTAAATGTGCATGATTGATCTAGTTTTCTGAAAAGCAATGTATTAAATTTGGTTAAAGGAATATATTTTATTGTGAAACCTTGAAGGAATATGTATTTTTCATTCTTGGAATACTGATGCTCTGATACCAAAATGTCATGCCCAAAATATTGCATGATTAAACACAACAATTTTTTTGAAAGGTTTACATACTCGGTGATGAAGTGTCTGTTTTCTCAACATACAAGTGTCTAAGGAGATGAATAGTTTTAAAACAAAAGGGTTTAGCCTATGGAGATAGTGGTAAATTGGCTATGCTGGGGTTGAGGGGAATCATGACGTGAGGCCAACGTCCCTCAACCCTCAAGTTTACTAGGGTCCAAAGAACTATATCATCTCTAGATCTAGGACCTATCTATTAATTTAGTCTCATCTTTACTCTATGTTTACACTGACCTATACACTGGCCATATGTATGGGTCACGTAAAAATAACATTACCAACGAGGCGTATTACGTCTTGACCATGAATTCCTAATGATTTAGTTACAAAAAAAAAAATACAATCTAAGGAAGGTCCTAAATCCTTAACTTTAATTTAATGAATTAGTTTTCAACTCAAATGATCAATTAAATCTAACAATTATAATGATGTTATAATACAAAAAAAAATTCTTAGATTAATAAATTCTATCCCACCTAAAATTTTAAAAGCATACTAAAGAAGGAAACACATGTATTTCTTTAAGATTAACAAAATTAGTATAAAAGTTATATTCTCTATTTAGATAGCATTTTAACATGTTTTCAATTAAATAACGCTAATACATTAAGTGCCATAAAATAAACTACCAAATTCTCATACTTAATATTTCACTCACTAATAAGTCAAAACGTTTTAAACGTTATTTAATTTTATATGGCAAATCGGTCATAACATTAAATTACATAAATCTATTAACACGTTAAAAGAAATTAATAAACTATAATTAAAATATCACTAATTAGGTACCATTTAATATATTTAAAGTTATATATATATATATATATATATATATAAGTCTCAATTTTAAGGTTTTAAATATGCTCAATAGTATTTAACTATAACACCTACGATAACCATAATGAATAAACTCTCCTCTTATTTCTTCCACAATTACGGAGTGGTCTAATATATTAATCTTCTATATATTAGTGCTTAATGATAAAAAAAGATTACACTAATGTTAACCTTCAAGAAAAAAAATAAATAACAATAAAAGTCCCATCCACTTACTCTCACTCTTAATGGAAATCCCTAACCCTAATTTGAAATATTAAGGAGGTCCCCTGCTGAATTCCCCACTTCTGTTTAACCCTTAACTCCTGCAGAGTAGGGACAAATTTTCCTTTCCCAAAAGTGACATCATTAATGTTTTCCTTTATCTTCTATTTGATTATTTGGAGTAGAACATTCCTATTTCTAGACCGATCTCTAAAAATTCTATTATTTCGTTCCTTCCAAATATCACAAATGAGAAAGGGAGGAATATGAGCCCATATGTTTCTTATAATATGGTGATTGAAAGGGAAGAAACTCCAATGGTTAGTGAATAATCTCATAGAGTCTTGCATCACCCAACTCACATTAATTAGAGAAACACACTACCCCAAACTTTCCTAACATAGGGGATTATCTTAATGCTAAGTCAAAATAAATAAATTATCTGAGATTATTTAGAGGTCAGTCTAAAGTTTGTCGAGGACCTATTGAAATATTTCCTTTGTTGAGAAAACTTCTAATTTATTCAGAGGTTTTTAATTTTTTGTATCTGCTATTGTGAGCTCTTATGCATAGGATCAAAGGTTTTGAAGCGGGGACTTCTTATGGCTATGACATATTGTGGTTGACCCCTTTGGGGAATTTCTTCCTTAGTTTGTGCTTGATATGGTCACCTAATAGCACATAGAGAGATTGATTGGAAACACCCAAATGACATTCCCACATCTAGTGAGCAAACGTGCCATCACACAAAATTTTTCTAGGGCTCTCAAAACACAAAGCACGTGCTTTGTAAAACCTCACATTTTTTTATTTTTCTTTTGTTTCTTCACTCTCATCTTTAAAAGTAAAATCAGATTACAAACATGGGTCACTTAGAGAAATTTTGTGCCCTCAAAGAAAATATAACGGTTATACTTTCTGCCATTTCAAAACTTCTAATAATTTATAACATTTATATTTTCTACTATTTTGCTATAGATGACCATTTTAAGAGTCTTACTTGTTCAATCATGGGATTATTTGAATGCATTGTATTCGAAAGAAAAACCAAAAGATCTCTATTTAACTCAAATTGCCCTTTAATATGGTTTTCTTCCAATGACATTACAAATCTTTGAAGTAGAAAATGAATCTTGTATAATGAATTTTAAAGAAAAAAACTTGTAAATGATCAACATAGATATTAATTTCATCCCCATATTGATATTATGTCAAAGATGTTAATTTTTTTTAGAATTAAATTTTTTTGGTTTTTAATTAGTTTCTAATTTAGAGTTACTTTTTTAAATTTTTTTTTAAAGATTAGATTAGTTTTTAATTTGGAAAAAGTTTTGATTTGGATTAGTTTTTTGTTTTTAATCTAAATTAGTTTCTAATTTAGATTAAGTTAGTTCTTTTTGGTTTAAATTTTAAAAATTATAATAAGTTAGATTAGTTTTAATTGCTAACTTAGATTAATTTTGTTTTTTTGTTAGTTTTGTTAATTAGTTTGTATAGATTTTGTTAATTAGATTAGATTTTTATTGTTAATTAGAATATAATTATTTTTTGTTAATTAGATTAGATTTTTCTTTTTTGTAATTAGATTAAATTAGAAATTTATTTTGTTTTTTATCATTAGAGGATCTAATTTCTTTTTGTTGGCTTGTGTAGGTGCAAGTCTTATCAAAGGCCTTATTTTTGAAAATACTAACATTTGGTGTTGGACATTTGTCAAAGACTTTATTTTGGAATCAACTATTTGTTTAGTTTAGCAAATACTTCTTTTTGGTGCTTAAAATTTATCAATTGTTTGATGTGTTTGGTGAATTGACACATTTTTGTCTCATATATAACCCTAGTAGAGAAGCCTTCCTTGGTGGGAAAAGAGGTACTCACCCCAAGGGAACATTATCAAGTGGTCCTTTCAATTTGATCTTCTACATAAATAAATGACAAGGATAAAGTTTAGTATAATCGGTATTAACGCTTATCGTACAATGGCATTTTGAAGGAGGGTTTACCTTGCATATATTAGACCACTAGTAGGATTGGTTAGAGATTTAAGTGGTTCGCTGGATTCTCATAATGTGGCAATTCCCCAAATTTTGATTAAAATCCTATTTTTTAGTGGCCAAAATCCCCTACTTGTTGACTCAAGGACTGTGAGACATGCACCCCAAAGAGACCCCTCACGTACTTTTCAATTTGAGATAGAAAATTTCCCAAGATCTCCAGGTCCTTATAAATTCAAAGCTTGGCGTGCCTGAGAAGTGAGTTCCATGTAAGGGGGAGCTATTTCCTCCAAGCTTCTATCTATGTGATTGAAAGTTTTATTTTATTACAAGGGGATTCAATAAGTATTGTCCTATCCTAAACCATAGGTTGTGCTTGTCTTCATTCCTAATAATCCACTTTGTTTGGAATGTGTGTGTTAGAAATAATGGGAAGTGTGTACTGAGAGGGGAGGGGTGAATCAGTACCTCTACAGTTTTTATCTCTTTTAGCCATTATCCATTGTGTAATCAATTGTATAACCAACCATATGTTCTATACTATCTTTGTGTAAGATATATCAATTCATAAAATTTAAAAAACATGTAAACATTCATGAAAGTAATTGACTCATAACACAAGATATGGTAATGCAAAAAACCCCTGCTAGAAGGTAAAAATTGCAGTGAGGATGACACCCACAAAAAGTTCACTATTTGCAGATTGGAAGGGCCTGGTTAAGGCTTACGATTTGATCACTTCTAATGATCTACCCTGTTAGGAGTATTATGTGGAGTCTGGTTAAGGTCTACTCTATTTAGAGCTTTAGCAACACTATTTAGTGTGCACTCAGTTAAGAGATTTACAATAGGATTGTTAAATCTACCTTTCTTGAAAGGATTTCTTCTATTTTCTACACTTGTTAGAATGCAAACAAAAATACTCATTGACATGAGTGTATCCAATCTAACAATTTCTAATTATAAATCCATTACAAATCACATGTATAAATGTATCACCTAATGTGATTGCTTAATACCTCTGTTGCTCGGTAGCCCGTGTTCTTGGTTCTTGATAACCAAATTCATCTTTTGTTGTTCTACTTCTTGAAACTCTCAGTCTGATCCATAGATGTGCTCATTGGATACAACCATCCTCTCATCCTTTTCAAATGAATGATTACAACATCTATTTATAATATAGATTGACCTAATTAAGTTTCACATATTACAACTTAACTCTATGATCAAAGGTTTACAACTTGACCTTGATCTCCTAGTTTCATATTTTTAATCCGTTAGACTAATTAAAACAATTACAATAATGTTTCTTGCTCCTCAAGAAATGGATTTAAAACAAATAAAAACTCTATAAATAGAATATAGCTATTTTATCTGACGTGGAAGTCAGATCCACTTTTCTCAGGATATAACTGACTTTCGGTGTCTGATGCTCAGTTTTCTCTGAAATCAGTTTGACTGTCTTTCAATGTTCCTTGGTTGAACCATTTGTCGGGTTCCTCTCTTGTCTGTTCTCTCAGTTTGCATTTTATTCTTCTCATTGGGTTCCACTATTGGTTTACTCCTGTCGGGTTCCACTTTAACATATTTGGGTTGCACTTTCAGTTTACACTTCAAAACCGTGTCGTCGGGTTTCACCTTGCTTAGCGATTTCAGTTTGAACTGAAAACCTAATTTTTGGTTTAGTGTAACCGATGGTTCATTACAACTGTTTTCTCTTTGCATACTAATGGAAAAACTTTATGTAATCAATCTCCCCCTTTGACATTAGTATCAAAAACTGATATGTGCAAAATACTAACAAAGTTTATAGTATGTACACCTTGTATATTACCTTAGACATTTCATGAGTCCCCCTATGCATATGCCAGTATATTATAGTATACGTGTATGTACACTTTGTCTTTATACTATCTCTTCCTTTTCACTTTGTGCTATATTTTCCTTTTCCCTTCTTTTTTGTACATATCATTTTCCTTTTCCCCATTTTTTGATATTAAGGGAAAATGTGTATACCTATAGCCTATCAAAAATATGAGAGTGAGAGGTCTTCATTTCCTCCATCATATTCTCCCATTTCTCCTTTAATTCTCAAGAGCCATATGCTCTAATGTGTTCCTGGCATGCATGTCGTAGATGTTGTCTGCTACAAACATATCAAGGGTGACAATAAGTTGCCTTGCTGAACTTATGTGTTGTTGCAGAAGTGTGAGGTTTGGTAAAAGTAGAGACTGTATCTCGGTAACCTCTTCTCAAAAGTGTGACTCTTCTTCCCAAAGTTCTTGTCTTAACCGTTTGATTTTAATGATCTTCTCATAATGCAATTTGATTACATTTCCATCTATGGTTAGACTTTGTGTACTTGCATTTAGATTGGAATCAATCTTTTCAATCTTGTTATTGTTACCCTTTGTAAATTTCTCTTAAGTGCCTAGCTTTTGGATTAAGGAAACAAATTTAGTAATTATTGGGTCTAATTCATTTGATAACTCTGAAAGCTTTACCTTGTTTTCTGCCACTTCTTGGCTGATCTTTTCTGTCAATTTGTATTGAAACTTCTGTTCTGCTCATTCCTCAATCACCTTTTCTGTATCTACATTCTGTGTTGTGATGGCATCAGTGAGAACGAGTTGATCTAGAATGGGGGCATTGTGATCAACATCAATGTCGGGGACTATCTGGTTTAAGATATCCCTTGTGGTCTCTAGTACCAATGAATCTCGGTGCTGCTTCTTAATCTTCTCTTGCAAATATTTCCTTTGACAAATTTCTCCATATTCTTAAATTAATTCAAAATCTAATGTAGTTGGGTCACACTTTTGTATTTCTATGATCTCATCTAGTGTGACTTCCAACTTTTTTTCCTTGGTCTTCTTCTTTTTCTTCTGTGATGCACCTGTATGTAAAACCAAAGCCAATTTCTCTTCTTGGTTTGATGTGTTGCTAGATGTCTTCTGTGGTATTGTACCTTTATCTTTCTCTTCAGTTTTTGTTTGTCGGTTGTCTGATGATATCTCCTTATCAACCTTTGGTGTTTTTGAAGCTTCACCTTTGGTGTCCTTTGGCATGGTATCAACTGTCTTATCTTGCTCATATTTCTCTTTTTGCACTTCTTCTTTATCTTTCAATTGTGCATCTTTTTCTATTTGGTTTCCATATGTTTGTTGTGTGTGTTCTATATCTGCAACATTTTGATCACCATCTTTTTGTTCTGCACTGATGACTACCTATTCATCGGTTGTATCTTTCTTTTCTCCTTCTCCCGCATCCTTGAGTATACTTATATTGGGCTCGGGGTCTTCTCCTTCTATGAGATTATATTGATTTCTTGAATTAATAATGGCGTCTGGCTCGGTATGTGTACGTGTACAACATCAATTGTAGTATCTTGATCCTTAGGATGATCAGATGCAATAGAAACATCTTCATCTTTATTTACCTCTTTTGCAAGATCATCGGTGATGTCAATAACTGTATTATCCACAGTATTGTCCGGCCATGTTTCATCTACAACATCCATATCTTTGTTTCATGTTGTGTTCAATTCTTCTTTGTCCAATTCTACATTAGTGATAGCAATTTTTTCGGGGCTTTGTTTAGTCTGATCATCCTTGGTCTATTGTTTTTCAGTAAGATCTATTTGTGGCTCAGGACTTGTATCCTTTTAAGGAATATCAAGTATCTTTCTCCATTCTTCCTCATTCTTCATGTCTAGTTCCAGTAGATGTCCTTGAAGCACTTGGTAAGATCTCAACTTCAGTGAGAACCTTTTGGAGTGATTCATCATCATCTCTTTAATTTCCTCCATTTTTGATTCAGGAGGCATGAAAGATACTAGGGATCTTTCTCTAATCTCTTTCTCAGAGTGCAAGGAAAATTTCCATCTTGCCGATAATCTATCTTGAAGTTATTTTGGCATATTATCTGCCAGTTGTATTGGAAGATATTTGAATATGCACATCATTTTGATAATTGCCTCTTCAATTTTATTTTGATCCACTGGATCCAATGTTATCCATTTCTTAATATTTCTATCATTGACTGTACCTAATTTGATGATTGAGGAACATTCTTCATCAACTGTTTTAGTAATCGTATTCTTTTCCTTTTGGACAAATTCATCTTGTTTGGTGTCCTCAATGTCTTCCCTTGTTCTTAGGAACTATCTTCTTTTTGTTGGCCCCATTTTATGTGTTTGAGGTTTCCTCTTATATGTCCTTACTTGACCTTTCTTTATAGGTGAAGGAATTGTATCCTTTGCTATCTGACTCCTGGTCCTTGTTGTGGATTCAGTCCTAGGCTTCTTTGCTGATGGAGGTAGTGGTGTATCTAACTCTATAGACTCTGAGTCACTCTCCTTCTCAACTTCACCGACGGGTGACTATCCCTCGATTTCTTCTTTTTGTTTAGTTTATTCTTCTGTTACCGACATCCTTTTCTTTAATTTCTTGACCATCTTGTCTTTCTTCCTATCAATCTTCTTTACAACTAAGCCAGTTTTAATCCTTTCTTTGGCTTCTTCATAAGTTCCAAAACTAGGTTGTGTTTTGTCTAATGGCTCATTTATCAATGCCTCAATTGCATTAGATGCTTGATCTATGTTCACCTCATATTCAAGTGGAGATAGCCATGCTATTCTTGGTACAACTAGCTTGATGTATGTATAGTCGGTGTCTACCATAAAACATATGTCAGTTTTGAACTTTTCAATTAATTGTTCTGGGATCCTTACTCTCTTCTACATTCTATCCTTGAATCCAACAAAGTATTCATCCATGAATGAATCAAAGTTATCTCCTAGTGATTTTATGAACTCACTTATTTATATGGTCACTGGTCTTGTTGTGTCCCATTGCACATTTCCTATAGATGGGAAAGATTCTTGGAAGTAGAAAAATATGCACATTATCAGAGAACCAAAATTACATGAATTTGACTTTGCATTTCTTATTGTCTTCATGTTCTCTTCTAATTGTCTGAGTAGCAGTTCTGACAGATCCAACTACAATCCCTTCTTGAAAATCTTGTAAGATGTATCCACTACTCCGGATGCAATGCTATTCATCCTGCTAGCCTAAAAGAACTTGTATCCTAAGACACATGCTCCAAATTTTAGTTCATCATCATTGATGGTGGATACCTTCTGTCCTCTTCCATCCCATGTAGATCCGGTATTCTTCTCAATTTCAATTTTAGGCGGGTGCTTCAATGCATTTACTTTGTCAGTTATGGGATAATTGATGAAATCATGTATAACATCCCTTTTTATCAGTTTAGGTTCATCCAGCCATAACTTTTGGTCATTTATCCTGCTTAGTACTAACTGGATCCATTCGGTCTTGAACTCTTTTGGGAACCATAGGGAATTTGTGAGCCCTTTGACCTTGATGTTTTTGTGCTCATCCTTGATGGTGCCATCATTGTTAAAAATATTCTTGAAAGATTTTTCAACTTCTAGGTCTCCATTCTCTGCTATCTTGCAGTGAATGTATGCTCACATGTCTTTAACGAGCAAAAACCTAGCTGGTATTCTGGAGAATGCTCCAACATTTTTAGGTTGTGAAGCAACCTTGGGGCATATTTTATAGTGAGGTTCCTCATAGGTTTAATTATTGATAAGATTGATCTTTTTCTTCTTAACACTCTTGAGCTTAGCTATTCTTAATGTAGTTGCCATTGATTCTGAAATTAGGGCTTTCCTGTAAATGATAAATAGAGTTCTCAATTTATGTGGGTACTTAATTTTCACCTCTGTAGCTGTTAGGAGTCTGTTGGAGTGCCGTGAATCAAGTTGTAGTTGCTTTGCAATGCTGTCACTTCATGCTCTGGTTTCTCTCTGTCTCTTCACTCTGGTTACTTGGTGAAGAAATGAAACCCTTCCATCATCTATTTATATACTTTGCCCTAAGTCAAGATATTTATTCTCAACCACTCCTCGGTGTATGAAGACAGAGTCGTCGGGTGATACACTAACTTCTCTTTTTGTGAAAACGCAATGATTCGGGGCATCTTGTTAACTTGTTACATTCACTAATGGATTTTGGTGTATTGCGAAGACAACTTTGTCAACTCACATGATTACTGATGGATCTCAGTTTACACTAGCAACTTTAGCTTTTATATGTTAACCAAAAATTTTCGGTAAGTGTAGACAACTTATCTTTGTAAGTACACCAATACATTTTGGTATGTATTGACCGATGAAATTGAATTCATAGAATTATAACAAGTAATACCATAGTGCATCTTTAATCATGCTGATTTGGTATATTAACTATGTATAATGAAACTGATGCAAAATGTAACTTGGTATAATGTAGTTCCATACTTACTTGTTCTGCTTTGGTGGGGGTGGTGATGTCACCAGATCCATTGGATAAGGTGTCACCAATTGTATTGCTCGGTCCAGCTTCATCAGTGTTTGTGGCTTTCCTCCACATTTTGTTTCCCATCTTCCTGATGTCTTCATTGGTGTTTCCATTGGCAAAGGTGCTGGTCATTGTCATTCGGTCTCTGTAGTCTTTCTTCAGATGACCGACTTTATGACAGTGTAGACATGCCATTCTAGGGTTAGTCCAACCTCTAGAATTTCTTGTCCATTGTCTCATACAGTTTGTAGCTATATGATCAAATCTTCCACATGCTGTATAATTTTCCTAAGTGTTGTAATCCCAAACATATTGGTTATCGAATCTTTTCGGTTGATAGGAAGTTTCTTGACCTTTAGGCTTCCATGCTTGCCTTTTCTTCTTCTAGCATTCAAGAGTTGTGTGCCCATGCGTTCAAGTAGGGCAATATTTTTCCATGTAGGTTTCCTTATTTGGTTTTTTCATCTCAGACTTACATTCATATGCTTTATGTCCTTTCTTGTTACATTTATAACAAGTTCCTATGAATGAAGGTGTAGATTTAGGAATACCTTTCATTTTTCTCTTGCAAACATTTGATGTGTGGCCTGGTCTTCCACAGTTATTACATGTCATCTTTCTTGGTCTTGGATTTACAAAGACATTCTTTGTATCGGCTTGATTGGGTGATTCTCCATTCTCGGTATAGCCTAGTCCAGTGTTGTTGTTGGCTCTCCTTTGTCCATCAAGAAAATCATCCATCCTTTTATTTTTTTTATAAGCTCTCTTGATTATTTAATTATGCTGTTGCTGAATTCTTACTTCTTATTTCAGATTTTGATTTTCTTCCCTTATCTCACCGATAGATTCTATTATTTCAATGAGTTCTGTATTCATTCTGTTTGCCTCTTGACTCATAAGAATAATCTGATTTGTAATCTCATGATGATGTTCTGTAAGTCTTTGTATTTTTGACTCTTTCTCTTGTAGTTTTTCAGTAATCTTCCTTCTGTCATCAATATCTAGTGTTCTCTCTTGCTCATCTTGTCTAGCATTGTTCATGACATCAATCATTCTTACCATCTGTGTCTCTTGACTAATTTGCAGAGATTTCACTTGTCCAGCCAGATGTTGATTGATTTCATTTAAACTTGTGATGCTTTCTTCTGATGTGTCTGATGCTTTTCTAGTTGTTGACCCTGAAGACTCAAATAGATCCGGTATCTCTTCTTCATGGTAATCTGTTTCATTACAGGGAGATGCCATAATATTTATTTCATCTAACAACTGTGTCATCTTGATTCTAGCTTTGTTATACTATTCATAGAAGATCTGAATTTCTAGCTTCTGATTCTCAATACTCTTGTAAAGCCTATACTTCTCCCTTGTATGACCTTTTCTCTTAAGTCTTTAAACTTTCCGAATAAGAGATCTAGCTCTGAAACCAATTGTTGGAAATAATGGGAAGTGTGAACTGAGAGGGGAGGGGTGAATCAGTACCTCTAATTTTTTTTATCTCTTTTAACCGTTATCCATTGTGTAATGAATTGTATAACCAACCATCTATTCTATACTATCTTTTTGTAAGATATATCAATTCATAAACTTTAACAAACATGTAAACATTCATGAAAGTAATTGACTCATAACACGAGATATGGTAACACATAAAACCCCTGTTAGAAGGTAAAAACTGCGGTGGGGATGGCACCCAAAAAAACTTCACTATCTTCAGATTGGAAGGGGTTGGTTAAGGCTTACAATTTTATCACTTCTGATGATCTACCCTGTTAGGAGTATTATTTGGAGACTGGTTAAGGTCTACTCTTTTAAGAGCTTTAGCAACACTATTTCATGTGCACCCGGTTAAGAAATTTACAATAGGATTGTTAAATCCACCTTTCTTGAAAGGATTTCTTCTATTTGCTACACTTGTTAGAATGTAGACAAAAACACTCATTGAACTGAGTGTATGCCATCTAATAATTTATAATTACAAATCCATTAAAAATCACATGTATAAATGTATCACCTAATGTGATTGATTAATACCTCTTTTGCTCTGTAGCCTGTGTTCTTGGTTCTTGATAACCAAATTCATCTTTTGCTATTCTTCTTCTTGAAACTCCCAGTATGATCCATGGATGTGATTGTTGGCTACAATCATCCTCTCATCCTTTTCAAATGAATGATTACACCATCTATTTATAACATAGATTGACTTAATTAAGTTTCATGTATTACAACTTAACTCTATGATCAAAGGTTTACAACTTGACCTTGATCTCCTAGTTTGCATGTTTTTAATCAGTTAGACTGATTAAAACAATTACAATAATGTTTCTTGTTCCTCAAGAAATTAATTTAAAACAAATCAAAACTCTATAAATATAATATAGCTATTTTATCTGACGTGGAAGTCAGATCCAATTTTCTCAGGATATAACTGACTTTCGGTGTCTGATGCTCAATTTTCTCTAAAATTAGTTTGACTGTCTTTCGATGTTCCTTGGTTGAACTGTCATTGGGGTTCCTCTCTTTTTTGTTCTCTTGGTTTGCACTATATTTTTCTCATTGGGTTCCACTATTGATTTACTCCTACCGGGTTCCACTTTAACATATCCGGGTTGCACTTTCGGTTTACACTTCAAAACTTTGTCGTCGGGTTTCACCTTGCTTAGCAATTTTGGTCTGTACTGAAAACCTGACTTTCAAGGTAGTGTAACTTATGGTTCATTACAATTGTTTTCTCTTTGCGTACTAATGGAAAAACTTTATGTCATTAGTGTGTTCAAAATATATTCCTAATCAATTATCTCTTGTCCAAACCTTTTATTATTTACACAAACACATTCATAAAACCTTTATCAATCATTACTCAAATTTTCAACCTTGCAAACATAGGAAACTCAAAATCTTGTAGATTTTTTCAACCCTCCTTACATAGGTGTTCCTTAGGTTTCCTCATTTTCATCCTTTATTTTAGGGCCTATTCTTCCATAATACCCCTTTGGTCATTGCCATCATACCCTAGTTGCTCATTCATTTCAGTTTTTTTAGTTTATGACCCTAGGGTTCATTTAAAATCTTGTCCTTGTTACCATTTTGTCATTACGTTTTTGGACTTATCATATCCCATAGTCATCCTTCATTTGGTCCTTGAACCTATCTTGCATTTGGGTCTTTCTCCTCCACATTTTTATAACCTTGTCCGTATCATATTGTCCTGTATCTTCATTTCACTAGACCATCATATTTTTCTGTCTCACACAATCCCAATGGTCACCTTTGACTTTCATTATCCAAAACATTTTAGATTTATACGATACACCTTATCTCCCTTAGATTTAATTTTATCTTCCACCCCTTTAGAATCATGAATTGGTCATTCCCTTATGCATATCTCATATAGGTCCACACCCATGGTTGAAACAAGGTCTCGGGTTGCTAGGAGATGAGAAAATTACTCAAAACCATCTATGGAAAATTTTAACTCAAGACCATTTCAATTTGATCCCACATAATGCCTGTATTATGATGCTAATAGAGTGTCACCTACAAATTCACCCCCATCATTGCATATGGATTTATTTGGAGCTCCACAAAAACCCAAGTTTGGAAATAATTCCCAATTCATTAGACCTAGCTCATCATTTACATTTGACTTTGAGAAATCGAACAAAGATCTTACCTCACATGTGGAATCAAGTTTCCATCTAGATTATAATTATGTCAACCTTGAATTACCTTGTAATTCTGAAAAAGAATCCTATATTTGATCTCAACCAACCTTAGATTCAGAGTCCTCATAAGATAGTAATGACCTTTTAGCATATTTTTCTCAAGAGTAAATTGATAAAGCTATAGAAGAATTGTTTTGTAATGACCTATTGCATATGACATTCACCTTCAAGAGAAAATATTATAAAATTATGATCTTAAATCCATGTGGAGCGAGTTAAAACTTTGCAAACAAAAAAAACCATTCAAAATGCAAAAATTACAAACTTAAACTCTAAAAAATTTGCCTCAAAATTTGGGTCATACATGAGAAAATTTATTTGAGCATGATCATGGTCATTTACCCATATTTATTAATGGACCAATCCATAAAAATCACACCAGTGGAACATCATATCCCAACAGGAATTTGTCCCTCAATTAGCCTCCATATCTCTCACCATTCCTTTAACCCCTAAAGTTTCTCAAGAGAAATCTATACTATCCTCATTAAGTTATATATCTGATAATGAAACCTCCAAAGGGATATCCCTAATATATTTACAAGATAATACATTTCATAATACATGTCCCTTCCATGATTCAAAAATACCACCACCACCATTATGTTCTCCATTTGTAAACAAACCCATT
The DNA here is from genome assembly GCA_018584345.1 of Thuja plicata. Classification (NCBI taxonomy): domain Eukaryota; kingdom Viridiplantae; phylum Streptophyta; class Pinopsida; order Cupressales; family Cupressaceae; genus Thuja; species Thuja plicata. Next base: position 106,157 of record MU224039.1, on the reverse strand, counting down.
TCAAATTGTCCCATTCAAAATCTACCTCCTACATGTCAAAACATTAAATCCTTCCCAAAATCCCCCATATATATGTTGTAATTGGTTTTTTCTGATGTTATTTGCATTCATGTTTTGTCACTTATGTCAATATATGTTTCTATGGAGGCAGAACAAACTAGTTATTACTATTTCTTGATGACTGACAGAGGTGTACGGGTATTGTACGATTGATTCCGAATGAGCGAAGATGGTGATGTGTACATCGATATGTTGTGATCTTATTTCTAAGGTCACACAGAATAATATTATCTATTAGATGGGTTACAAATGTTTTAGTGAAGACTGGGGTGACATTGATCTTTAACAGAGTTAGTCTATGTGATTTGAGTATAACTTACAAGCGATGTGGATTCAAGTTATGCGAGATTAAGAGATGGAAGATTACATGTTAAGGAAGATTTTTTATTAATACAATGAGGGTTAATAGATGAGACCAAAGGTTCTCCCAACTACCAAACCAACTTGCAAATACAATGCAGAAGCAACAACAACAGTGAGAGAAGAAACAACATAGATCCTTTTCATTAATTGATGAAACTCATTACATGTCAGGTTGTAAGGCCTTCCCAATTTGGGTCATATACATTCAAAGAATTAAAAATTGATCTTCATACATGAGAGGTCACAAACCTTCTTACAGATATTCCAATCCTTAATCTCCTATTACAATCGGATATCAAATCCTATTCTAAAACTGATGCCCAACACTAAGAACTAAGAAAAACATATATACAAGAGTCCAACAGAGAGGTTGTTGCTCAAATCCATAAGTGAGACCCATATTTAGGTCCACACAGATCCCAATGAGATACCCCAACTTAATTAAGCCACAAAAATTAAGTGAATAAGTCGGCCACCAAATCCAACTCCAAAATAAACATCTCGGGCAAAGGTTGACCTAGCAACATAGTGACTTGGGTAAAGAACAACTTGAGCAACAGAAAGAAAACCTAAGAATCAGAAGAAATGAAATCAGAAACAAGTATGACCGAGTGACAGAAAACCAAGCAATAGAAAATGAACAAGCATGTTTGAGTGATAGAACCCGAGCAACAGAGACCAACCCGAAACAAGCATAACCAAGAGACAGAGCCTGAGCAATAGAGTACTTCTCTGAGCAACCTCTAAACAAGCTAATGAACAAAAGAAAACATATTTTTGGTTGAGAAGGAATGCCAAGGACCCAAGATTCTCCTACATCAGACACCTGGGGTTACAAGAAATTATTCCCCGAATCATGTATCAGGTCCAACCTAAAATGAATCCAACTTAGATTGAGAAATCCAAGATGAGTCCTCAATTGTCTTGTTCTTCCACTTTACCAGATAATCCATGTATTCCTTTCCTCTTGTACTTCTGCCAATTGTCTGTTTCAAAATCTGTTCAACTTCCTCAATCTGCTTCTTAGGATAATCACTTGGTATTTCTATTTCTTCATCAAGTTCATGATATTCATACAATTTTGAAATATTGAATATAGGTGATATATCCATGTCATCAGGTAAATCAACTTCATAAGCATTTCCACTGTCAAATCTTCTTAGTATTTTGCAAGGACCAAATTTCTTCATCTTTAATTTTCCATAGGTTCCAATAGGAAATCTTCCTTTCTTCAAATGAACCATTACAACATCACCAACTTCAAATGTTTTGTCTTCTTGATCTGTCTGCACTATCTTTGTATTTTTGATTACTTTTCTCCAGCTTCTATTTTACATCTTCATGCAATGTCTTCATGAACTCATCAAATTCTTTTGCTTCAACACTTCTTTTCTCTTCTCCAACAATATCTATCAAGTTTGATATACCTCTTGGTTGTGTGCCTTGAACAATCTCAAAAGGTGTCTTTCTAGTGCTTCTATTCATTGAATTATTGTATGCAAACTATGCTTGTGCCAACATCAAATCCCAATTACTTGGTGTGTCTCCAACTAAGCATCTTAAATTTTTTCCCAAACTTCGGTTTACAACCTCTATTTGTCTATCAGCCTATGGATGAAATGTAGAACTAAACTTCAACTCATTATCCAACTTATTCTAGAATGTTCTCCAAAAATAGATTACAAAATTACTGTCTCGGTCAGAGATGATACTCCTAGGTAATCCATGCAACCTGCCGATTTCCTTAAAGAAAAGATCTGCTATATGTACTACATATGATGTTTTCTTACATGGTATAAAATGTGTCATCTTAGAAAATCTATCCACAACAACAAATATGGAATCATTACCTCTTGATTTCATAGGTAAGCCAAGAACAAAATCCATGCTGATATCACTCCAAGGTTTCTCAGGAACAGTAATTAGTGTATACAAACCAATATTCTGACTCACTCCTTTTGCAACTTGACAAACTCTACAACTTTTCACAAATTTCTGAACATCATTATATAACTGAGGCCAAAAATACCTTTCCTTAAGAAAAATCAATGTTTTATCAATACTAAAATGTCCAACCAAACCACTACTATATTTCTCTTTAATCAAATTAGTTCTCATTGATCCTCTTGGTATTCACAACTGAATACCCTTGAATAACATATCTTCCTGAATGAAATAGTCTTCATATTTAATTGATTGATTTGAATGAGGTTCTTTGCACACTCTCCACTGCTCAGAAAAATCATGATCACTTTCATACAAATTATTCATGTCATCAAAACCAAGAACTTAAATTCTCATTTCAGTCAACAAAGATCTTCTTCTACTCAATGCATCAGCAACTCAATTAGATACTCCACTCTTATGCTTTATCACAAATGTGAAACTCTGCAAATACTCTACTCATTTCATATGTCTATGAATCAACTTATTCTGACTACCCATATACTGTAAAGCCTTATGATCAGTATACAACACAAATTCATTTGGCATCAAATAGTGTCTCCATTTCTTCATAGCTTGAACAATAGCATAGAACTCGTGATCATAGAAAAAATATTTCCTTTTAGCATCATTCAAATTTTCACTAAAGAAAGCAACTGGTTTACCTTCTTGAGTCAACACAACTCCAATTGCACTTCCACTTGCATCACATTCAACTGGAAATACCTTATTGAAATCAGGTAATGCTAATATAGGTAATTCAACAACCTTCAACTTCAAAGTTTCAATAATCTTATTAGCTCCATGTGTCCATTTAAATTCTCTTTTGTCTCCTCTCATTGTCTCAGTCATAACATTACAAATAGAACTTAAATTTATGATAAACTTCCTGTAAAAACTTGCCAGTCCATGAAATGATCTTACCTCAGTAAAATTCTCAGGTGTAGGGAAACTAAGTATAGCTTCAACCTTCTCTAGATCCATCTTCAAACCATCAGCTGAAATCATAAAACCCAAATACACAAGCTCTTATTTTACAAAGGAACACTTCTTCATATTTATCAACAACTTTTCCACTTTCAATCTCTTCAAAACTTGTCTTATATGCATTAGATGCTCTTCTTTAGTCTTACTGAATATCAGAACATCATCCAACTATACAATCACACACTTATTCAAGAATTTCTTCAAAAATTCATTCATTAACCTCATAAATGTACTCGGTACATTAGTTAAACCAAAAGGTATAACCAACCACTCATACAAACCTTCCTTGGTCTTGAAAGTAGTCTTCCATTCACCACCTTCTCTGATTCTGATATGATTATATCCACTTTTCAAATTAATTTTGGTAAAATATCTTTCTCCAGTTAAACAATCCATTATGTCATCCATTCTCGGTATAGAAAACCTATACTTCACTATGATCTTATTGATTTCTCTTTCAAATCAGTGCACATTCACCATTCTCTATTCTTCTTAGGTGCCAACACAGTAGGTACTGCACATGGAATCAAACTTTCTCGGATCAAACCTTTGTTTAACAATTCATGAACTTGTTGGTTAAGCTCTTCATTCTCGGTCGGTGTTAACCTATGTGGTGCTTTTTTTGGTAAACTAGCTCAAGGAATTAGATTCATATAGTGAATGATATCTCTCATTGGTGGCAAACCATTAGGTACATTATCTAAAATTATATCCTTGTAATTAGTAACTTCTCAACTTCTGTAAGAATTTCATCTTCTATATTCTTACTCAGTTTGTTAGGAATCAAAGCATAAAAAATATTATTTCTTTTCAAATCCTTAACAAACTGTCTACCTTCCATCAAACAAACTTTCATAGATGTACATATCTCACCAATAGATTCTTCAACCAAAGATAACAAAACTTTCTTTTTACCATCAACCCAAATAGAATATCTATTCAATCTTCCATCATGTATAGCATGTCTATCATACTGCCAAGGTCTACCCAACAAAATATGACAACAATCCATAGGCATAATATCACACAACACCTTAT
>MU224039.1:80390-98241 GCA_018584345.1 Thuja plicata | reverse complement strand
AATCACATACCAACTCGTTCCTAACGAGATATGCTAGTATAATAGTAGCTACTACTAAAGATAAATTACTAAATCATACCTTCAAATAAATAATGACTCACATCAATAATCAAAGTTGAGCATACCATGAAGACAAGAACTAGCTACAAGATCCACAAATCCAACAAACTAAGAGATCACATAATACATCCACACAAGGGACTGACTCGGGAACTCCCCACCTAAGGATAGAGGGATCAGAGGCGGAGTTTCTTCCTGTGGAACCTGGTGATATCTCCATAACAAAAATAATGATCGAGGATTTTGAGGGATCGCTCAGACCTGTGAAGCCAGGTGGAGACAATACTCGGTACCTGCAATCCTGCATCACCAAGAAGAGATACATATATATACATATGGATATTCATAAAAATTAGATATATGCAAACAGATGACCAAGATCGATACATCGTGTAGACCTCAACTAAGTGAGTAACTATGACTTTGTCTTGAGCCATGAAAACACATCAAACACATATCCATGAAACATAAAACATCATGATAATGGCTAGATTTAAATCCTTTGGTTAGATCCATAAAACATATAAAAATAGATGGTTTTCTAATCTCATAAACATATAAATGATAACCATAAATGAGCATATCAATCATATCATCATCCACAAAATATAAATGTAAATGTATAGTTCTAACCATCATAATAAAATTTCCAAGTCAAAATTCCAAGTATCACCACAGGAGAGGGTATTACAATTAATGTATGCTCATCCTTGATCCATGAGATCTAATAGGGCTTTAGATGCTTCATCCTCTCCAACTGCAACTTTTTAATCCTTTCCTCAGATGCCAGATTCTTCGAGCTTCCAGTATCAACAATCACCTTTCAAACTTTGTTTGCAACTCTACATCTAGTCTTGAAAAAATGTTTCCCGACAGGATCTTGCTTATCCTTCTCACTCCATAGTATCCTTTGGATCACAAGATTTCCTTCCTTCTCAGCTTCATTTGGTGACTCCTCTTGCACCAAAGCATTTCTTCTACTACTTCCTTTATCGCTTTCATGTGTACACTCAAAGGATTTATGTCCTTCCCCTCCACAATTGTAACAAGTTACTTGGAATCCCTTTTTGCTATAACCACCTCTGGAGTAATTTCCCTCTTCCTCGGTATGAACTTCCACCTTTCCATTTTAGTATTTCCCTTGTCTTGAGATGTGTTTGAAATTGAATTAACTGGTTTAGATTTACTGCTTTCAGCATGAGATCTACCTCTTCCTCTAGGGAATCTACCACCTCTGCTTCTTTGTCTTTGTTCATATCTTCTATTCAAAATTTCCTCAGTTTTTAGGGAAAATTGATATGCCTCCTCAATTCTTTCCATCTTGACCAAATTGATCTCATCTTGTATGGAAATTCTCAATCCATTTATATATCTTGCTACTCTTTCCACTTCATCTTCAACATGTATAGATCTAATGTCCAATCTGTAGAATTCCTCAGTGTAGTCCTTTACTGATCTATCTTTCTTCTTCAAACTTTGCATTCGCCTAATCATGTTAATCTAATAATCAAAAGGTAGAAAATTGCCTTTTAATTTATTTACCATCTTGTCCCATACCTTGATTTTTTCTTTACCTTTCTTCTTTCAATCCAATTGCAGATGTTCCCACCATAAGGATGCATGACCTTTCAAATTAGTGCTTGCAATCTTCACCTTCTTATCCTCTGATACATTCTCATATTCAAAATACTTTTCCATCTCAGTTATCCAGTCAATCAATTCATCAGAATCCAATTTTCCACTATACTCAGGAGGGTTAAACTGAGGTGTGGAATTCAAACTTGTCAAATCTCGCAAGAATATCTCTTCTTCCTAATTCATCATAGGTGTAGGTGTAGCTTCACCTTGAACCTCTTCCAATTCATCATCACTAACATCTTCAAGATGTCTTTCTCTATGCTGGGATGTCTCAACACCTTCCAATCTAACAACCATCTTTCTAAGGATATCAGCTAGACTTGGATCTGCATTTCCTCTCTCATGAACCATCTTGAATCCCTCTACAATTGTAGGTCATATCACAATCTACTACCACACAAAAATACCAACTAGGGTTAGGGTTTACAAGAAGGAACTTAGATCTCACCAATGCTCTGATATCAACTGACACAAGGAGGGTTAATAGATGGGGTCAAAGGCTCTCCCAACTACCAAACCAGCTTGCAGATACAATGTGGAAGCAACAACAACAATGAGAGAAGAAACATCAGTTGTCCTTTTCATTAATTGATCAAAATCATTACATGTCAGGTTATAAGGCTTTCCTAGTTTGGGCCATATACATTCAATGAATTACAAATTGATCTTCATACATGCAAGCTCATAGACCTGCTTACAGATATTCCAATCCTTAATCTTCTATTACAATCTAATAGCAAATCCTATTCTAAAACTGATGCCCAAAACTAAGAACAGAGAAAAAAATATATACAAGAGTCCAATAGATAGATCGACACTCAAATCCATAAGTGAGACCTAGATTTAGGTCCACACAGATCCCAATAAGAGACCCCAACTTAATTAAGCCACAAAAATTAGGTAAAGAAGCCAGTCACCAGATCCAACTCCAAAATAAACATCTCAAGCAAAGGCTGACCGAGAAACAAAGTGACTCGTGCAAAGAACAGCCTGAGCAACAGAAATAAAACCCGAGCATTAGAAGAAATGAAATCAGAAACTAGAATGAATGGGTGACAGAAAAATGAGAAACACAAAATGAACAAGCATGCCCAAGTGATAGAATCTGAGCAATAGAGACCAACCCAAAAAAGCATAACCGAGCGACAGAGCCCGAGCAACATAGTACTTCTTCGATCAGCCCCCAAATAAGCTAATGAACAAAAGAAAACATCTTTTTGGTTGAGAAGGATTTCCAAGGACCCAAGATGCTCCTACATCATTTATGTTTTGTGATTCGTAGGACTCTTGGTGATGTTAGCTATGGAATTTTTTCTAGAGGAGACCTATTTGGGGCCGACTTCAGAGATGTAGCGTGTACTATGGATTGCGAGAGTAGATTACAGATCTTGGATTATATTTGATGAATTTTAATTGATGTTTTCTGGTTATAGGTACCATGTGTATGTTTACAAGTGGTTAAGTAATTATTTTTATATTGGGAAAGCCTAATTGGTAGACCTAATCAATTATTGTAATAGGGTATATATGAGAGATCTTTATTTTTGAAAAGAGTATGTATGTGATTGAGATAGAGACAACGAAGTGTGGAAGATGCAAGATTGTTTTTCTATTGGATGTAGAGTAGAGGTTGTGATTATGTTACTTCATTGGAAATAACCAAGAAAGGATAGTTGCTATTAGATATCTCACTAGATTGTATATTTCCTATATACACTTGTATTTTAGACTTTAAGTCTTGAGGGTAGATTTAACCTTCTTTAGGCAGTGTGCCTAGGCAGTAAGCCCACTGTTACTCTTGAATCCTAACAAGGTCTATCCTTTAACATGGACTGTGTACTATAATGCATGAATAAGATCCTAACAGGGCTAAATATTTTAATAGGGATACTATACTCTCTGTACATTATTTGAGGGTGCTAATTCCCACCAAGGTTTTACTTTTAACAAGATTTCCTCGACAACAAAGGATTGTATTATTGTGTTTGCATTTACTGTGTTATCATTTAGATTAAATTTTTGTTTATAAAGCTTAATGTTTAATAATCTGTCTCACATCTGATTCAGTGATAGGGATGCTCCAAGGTGTGCTTGCACAAACACTATCTAGGACTTTACTTGTCCTAGCCTTTCCTAGATCCTAAGCTCACTTCTAGGATCCTAATAGTCTTTTCTCTTCTATTCTAAGACTATCGTAACTCAACTCCAAGAGTTAGTATCTTTGTGCTTCACCTTGAGGGATCACTAACATTAAGGTTACTCCAATTCTTAACTCTTCCTTGGATGACTCCAATTGAAAACTCTTCACAACATCTTCACAAGTACTGTAGGAGGTGAAACTCTTGCTAAGACAACTTCTTGCCTCTCAAAAAATACCATTAGAATAGGACATCATTGGTTCTACAAATGATATGAAGACAACCAAGGGATTTTATCTTTTAAGCCTGCTCAGTTAATGAAGACCCGAGTAACAGAGAGCCTACTCGGTTAATGAAGTTTGAGTAACAATGAGTCTTTCCCACTTCTCTCACAAAAATTGCAAACAATCCCAAAAACAAATTTTATATCTAGATACTCTTTTGAAAGACCTAAAGGATTTTTATGGTCTCAAGGTTCTAGGGTGCTCGGACAATGGATTCATAGAATTCAGGGCTAATAGGGAAAATAGGGCTATTTTTTGTAATCTTTTGATTCTGCTCAGAAATATATCTTAATGGATTGGCCAATGCCTAATCCTCTTGAAATATATCTGTAGAACCTCTATGCTTTTGAAACCATGCTTGGTTCCATCCTTTCAATCCTTCCCCTGCAATTTCATGTCATTAGTTCACTATCATGCACCTAACCGGGTGTATTGGACTCGCCTAGGGCATAACCTTAAAAATAGCTAGCTAATTCTTCTGAGCTCTTCCTTCCATATGCACACTATAAAATGGATTCTATTTCATATCCCTCGTATCTAGGATTATTTTCATGGTGGATAGCTATGAAGAAGCCATGTTTCCTAAAACTATCAAAACAACAACAGTAATTACTCTGCTTGCAAAATGCTTTGAAAAGTAAATCTACTGAACTCAAAAAGAATTCACTATGAATGAAAAGTTCTCAAAAATATCTCTACTATGCTAAAAAAACCTTGGATCACTTATTTTAATCCATCTATCAACTCATAAGCTCAAAACAAGTCTACTCTGTATGAAAAACCAGAACTCAGAGCTTTTTCATTTAAAATCCAAAATCACTTAATACATCTGTCCATCATGTCTTTCCTGTGTCTCCCTTGGAAATGGAATCCACCACCACTAAATATGCCTTTTCCATGATTGTATTCCGTTATATTTAAGACCCATCATCATTCTCCAAAGAGAATCCTATTCTGCCAAATGTTGTCATGCAACTTTTGAAAATTGCAAATGTTATCATGTAACATTTCGACAACATTGACAAATTTGCATAAAACAAACTCTAATGATCTCCAATTGACCTAGAATGATGTCAGAACATTATGGAGACTATTTTAGGCACATTTCTAACCTAGCCTAAGCCTTGAAGGATTTTGGATTCATTTCTCCATTTTAGGCTTAATCTAACTCTAACTACTAATAAAACATAAACATATAGGTTGGATTGATCCTAGTCAAATCCACCTAGGTACACACTTGAAAGAACTTCTAAGGTAAAAAAAAAAAAATCTATTGACTTGGCTAAGGTTAGTACAAGACAAAACAAAATTGGAGTAAGGATTAGCCTTGGTGCTCCTGCACCATCCTCCCTAAATGAAAAGATTTCAATCCATCCTTGGATTGAGAAAGTTGGAATCAATGCCCAAATTCTTGAACTCCATCTCCTTGATCCAGGTAGCCTCTATATCTTCTTGTCCATGCTATTTGATCAGGTTCTCATAGTATGTTCTCTGTCTGGTCTTCTTTTAGGCCCTTGAATCAAGTATCTTCTCTACTCTTTTATGTGATGTAGTGTTCATATTCAGATATTCCACCTCTTGTATAAATTCTGTAAGGATCTAGTCCAGATCTGGAGTAGGACCCTTATAGAGGAATAGATCTACTACATTGAAGACTGAAGATAGACCAATATCTTCAGGGAGTTCTACCTTATAGGAAATGTTGCCATATTTGGCCAGAATATTGTATGGCCCCAATCTTCTCATCTACAACTTATGTGGTACTCCCTTCTGTAGTCTAGATTTGTTCAGATGGACCATGACTAGATCCCCTACTTGGAAACAAACTTCATTTTTCCTGTCATCCACTTTTTTCTTGATTTTTTCTACATTCTCTGTTAGTGTCTTTCTCACTGTTTCATGCACCTCTTTCATGGAGTGTGAAAAGTATTCAACATAACCACTACCTTTGGCTCGATTGTTTATTTCTCTAAGATCAAATACACCTCTAGGGTGCAATCCATAAAAAATTTCAAAAGGATTCTTTCCAGTAGTCTTATTCATAGTATCATTGTATGCATACTCTGCCCGTCCTATGAGTTGATCCCAAGTTTGTCCATACTCCTTTATGAGACATCTCAATAGGCTCCCAATAATTCTGTTAACCACTTCAGTTTAGCCATCTTTTTGCGGGTGATATGTAGATCCAAAGGATAGATTGGTTCCCAAATTGTTCCATAATGTCTTCCAAAAGTGACTCATGAATTTAGTGTCTCGGCCAGAGACTATGCTTAAGGCCAAGCCATGTATTCTTACCTCTTCCTTGAAGAATAATTGTGAAATATGGAAAACATTATGCACTATCTTACATGGGACAAAGTGTGCCATCTTACTGAACCTATCCATAATGACATAGATACTATCCATTCCTTGCTTTGTCTTTGACAGTCCCATAAAAAAATCCATGCTCAAACATTCCCAAGGTCTATTTGGAATGGGGAGAGGTTGATAAAGACCTACATTTGAGGATGTGCCCTTGGCTTTCTGACACACCACACAACATTCCACATACTTTCTGATAACCAAATTCATTTTGGGCCAAAAGTAAAACCTCTACACTAACTCTTGAGGCTTATTGACTCCAAAATGGCCACTAAGTGCAACATTGTGCTTTTCTTGGATAATAGTTTCCCTAATTGATCCTCTAGGGACACATAACTGACTCCCTTTGAACAATAGATCACTTTGCATAGTATATTCAGAAAATTCACTATGAAAATGATTTTTATACTCCTTACATACCTTGTATGATTTTGGAAAGTATTCATCTTTTGCATATAGATCTTTGAAACTATCAATACCCATGCTCTGTAGTTGCACTTCTTGCACTATCAACAATATTATACTAAGTGCATCAACCACTTTGTTCTACACTCCTTTCTTGTGCTTGACATTGAAGGTGTAAGCCTACAAGTACTCTACCCATTTCATGTGCTTGTGACTGAGCTTGTCTTGTGAATTCAGGAAGGTAAGTGCTTGATTGTCTAAATACACCACAAATTACTTTGGAAGTAGATAGTGCCTCCATTTTATTAGTGCTTAAACTAGAGCATACATCTCTAAGTCATAGGAAGAATACTTCCTCTTAGCATCACTAAGCTTCTCCTATGAAAAGCCACCGGTCTTCCTTCTTGTCTTAGTACCGCTCCAATGGAAAAATTTCTAGCATCACACTCAACTGTGAAGAGCTTCTCAAAGCTTGGTAATATTAAGATAGGCTGACTAGCAATCTTCTTCTTCAGCAACTCAAATCCTTGGTCAGCTTGCTCATTCCATACAAACTTTGTTTTCATTCCACCTTTTATGGTGTCTAACATAAGAGCACAAATAACACTAAACTATTTAATGAACTTCCTATAGTACTGAGCTAGACCATGAAAACTTCTTACCTCTATTGTAGATTTGGGGGTAGGCTAGTTGACAATGGCTTCTACCTTGCTTGGATCCATCTTGAGACTTCCTTGAGACAATACAAACCCGAGATATACTAACTCCTGCTTGATGAATTCACACTTATCCAAATTGATCACAAGCTTTTCTTCATGCAGTATTTTGAAAATAATATGCAAATGTCTCATATGTTCCTCTTTAGTCTTGCTAAAGATCAATATATCATCTAGATACACTACTACAAATTTGCCTATGTAGTCTTTAAGGACTTCATTCATTAATCTCATGATTGTAGATGGGGCATTTGATAAACCAAATGGAATTACAAGCCACTCATACAAACCTTCTATTGTTTTGAAGGCTGTCTTCCACTCATCTCCCTCATTGACTCTGATTTGGTGATAACCACTCTTTAGGTCAATCTTTGTAAACTACCTTGCTCCTCCTAAAAAGTCCATTAGGTCTTCTATCTTAGGAATAAGAAACCTATACCTAATGGTGATTCAGATAATATCTTTAGAATCAGTGCATAGCCTCCAAGTTCCTCCCCTTTTTGGGTGCTAGGTTAGTGGGTACAACACATGTACTAATACTCGTTCTAATGAGGCCTTGGTTTAGGAGCTCTTGGATTTGTTTGGAAATTTCCTCATTTTGTTGAGGGGTCATCTTATAGGCAGCTTTGTTAGGAAGGGTAGCTCTTGGGATAAAGTGAATTTTGTGACTAATAGATCTCTTAGTGGGTAGGCCTGTAGGTTTTCCATCACTGACAATGTTACTATAGTCTTTAAGTAATTCTTGTACCTCTTTCGCAATCTTTGTCTTCTTGACTATCTTCTCTGCATCTTCTTCTTTTGGTTTAAAAACCAAAGCATATGCCAGTCACTCTTCTTCTTCTAGAGCTTTTAGGAACTCCTTCTCACTCACCAATAGGAAATTAGGACATGAAGTATTCACTTCTCCTTCTTCTAACAGTGATTGTTTTTTGAAAGTCACATTATATTTTTTAAAGGAATATGCATTCTTAACTCCATCATGAATGGCTTCTCTGTCAAATTTCCATGGTCTACCAAGTAAAAGGTGACATGCATCCATAGGTAGGACGTCACATAATACCTTATCCTTATATCTTCCAATTGAAAACTCCACCGAAGCTTGTTCATTGACAAGGACATGTTGTCCTTTGTTCAACCAAGTGACTTTATATGGGTTGGTATGAGGTATTCTTTTCATCTTCAATTTATTGACTTCTTCCTCTGACACTATTTTGTCAGTAGATCCTGAGTCTACGATGACTCTACAAAATTTTCCCATTATCTTGCATTTCACTCTAAACAGTGACCTTCTTTGACTTGGTTCCTCTTTCACTAGCTCTTTAATTAGTGTCATCCTCATCATTAACTTCTCTCCTTCCTCTGACTCTAAGGGTACCTCAGGGTGTTTATTTCCACCACTAGACTCCTCTTGAACATAGTTCACCCTATTATCACCTCCATGAGAAGTAGAACCTTTCTCCAGACACCTATAGGCAGGATGTCCCATCTGATTACAGTGATAGCATTTCATTGTTGCAAAGTAGGAACCTCTTCCTTGGCTACTGCCTCTTCCTCTCCAATTATTTTTAGAACCTCTTCCTCCGCTTGAGATTCCTTCTTGTTATTTTGTAAAATTAGTCTCCCCTTGATTCTTGGACTCTAAACTTCTACCCCCATTTCCATTTCTTTGTCCTCTATTATCTCTTCCTCTACCTCTTCTTCTGGTATTACTAGAGTCTTGTTTCTTTCTCAGCTTGTCTTCCACCTTTATTGCAAGTTAGTGGCATCTCTGAACAGTGGTAGGAGTGAGTAAACTTAACTCATCTTTAATAGTCCATTTTAGACCATTAAGGTATCTAGATACCTTCACAATTTCCTCTTTTGCAATTCTTGATCTAATGCATAGCCTTTGAAACTCTTTAGTATAAGAGTTAACATCCAAGTATTTTTTCCTAAGACTTTGTCTCCTTTTATGCAACTGAGTTTCATAGTCTTCAGGTACATATGCTTCTCTGAATTTGGCTACCATATCCTTCCAATTAGATATGGGTCTCTTTCCTTCCTTCTCTCTCTCATCTTGGATAAATTTCCACCAAGTGAGTGCAGACCCTCTTATTCTGGCCTTTTCCACTTTCACTTTTTGTGCTTCTGCTATACCATCACATTCAAAGTGATTTTCTAGTCCTTCAATCTAGTTTAGGACTATCTCTGGCTCCATCTTTCCAGTGAAGATAGGAACTCCTTCCAATGCCTTACCAGTCAAATCATTTATTGCCTTTAAGAATGGTTCCTTAGTGAGGATGGGGTCAGGTTCATGGAATTCATCATCTAATGCAATCTCCCTACTCTTTCCTTCAATCTTATCCTTGACTTCTTCAATTTTCACATCCACTTGGTCCACTTTGTATTTCAATTATGCCAATCTCTCTCTGAGAAATCTATTCTCCTCTTCTTTCTCATCTACCTTCTTTTTCAACTCTGCATTTCTCACCACTGTAGACTCTCCTACTGACTCTTCTGGTTGGAAAATTCACCACAAACCAAATCTTATAGATTTGATACCAATCTTATATGGATGCTCCAAGGTGTGCTTGAACAAACACTATCTAGGACTTTACTTGTCCTAGCCTTCCCTAGATCCTAAGCTCACTTCTAGGATCCTAATAGTCTTTGATCTTCTATCCTAAGACTATGCTAACTCAACTCAAAGCGTTAGTCTCTTTGTGCTTCACCTTCATGGATCACTAACATTAAGGTTACTCCAATTCTTCACTCTTCCTTGAATGACTCCAAGTGCAAACTCCTCACAACATCTTCACAAGTATTGAAGGGCGTGAAACTCTTGCTAAGAAAATTTCTTGCCTCCCATACAATCCCATTAGAATAGGACATCATTGGTTCTACAAATGATCTCAAGACAACAAAATGATTTTGTCTTTTAAGCCTGCTCGGTTACAGACCCGAGTACCAGTGAGCCTACTCGGTTAATGAAGCCCAAGTAACAGTGAGTCTTTCCCACTTCTCTCACAAAAATTCCAAACAATCCCAATTTTATTTTTGATATCCGGATACCCTTTTTCAATACCTAAATGATTTTTATGGTCTCAAGGTTCTAGGGTGCTCGGACAATGGATTCCTAGAATTCAGGGCTAATAGGGAAAATAGGGATATTTTTAGAAATCTTTTGATTCTTCTTGGAAATGTATCTTAATGGATTATCCAATGCCTAATCCTCTCAAAAGATATATGTATAAACTCTATTCTTTTGAAACCATGATCGGTTCCATCCTTTCAATCCTTCCCCTACAATTTCATGTCATTAGTTCACTATCATGCACCTAAACGGGTATGTTGGACTCGCCTAGGGCATGACCTTAAAAATAGCTAGTTGATTCTTCTAAGATCTTCCTTCCATATGCACACTGTAAAGTGGCGTCCCTTTTATATCCCTTGTAGCCATGATTATTTTCATGGTGGAGAGCTACGGGGAAGCCATGTTTCCTAAAACTATCAAAACAACAACAATAACTACTCTACTTGCAAAATGCTTTGAAAAGTAAACCTGCTGAACTCATAAAAACTTCACTATGAATGCCAAGTTCTCAAAAATATCTCTACTATACTAAAAAAACCACAAATCACTTAGTTTAATCCATCTATCAACTCATAAAATCAAAACAAGTCAACTCTGTACGAAAAACCAGAACTCAGAGCTTTTTCATTCAAAATCCAAAATCACTTAATACATCTGTCCATTGTGTCTCTCCTATGTCTCCATTGGAAATGGAATCCATCACCACTAAATATTCCTTGTCCATGATTGTAGGCCATTAAATTTAAGACCCATCATCATTCTCTGAAGAGGATCCTATTATGCCAAATGTTGTCATGCAACTTTTGAAAACTGCAAATGTTGTCATATAACATTTTGACAACATTGACAACTTTGCATAAAACAAACTCTAATGATCTCCAATCAACCTAGAATGATTTCAGAACATTCTAAAGACTATTTTAGGCACATTTCTAACCTAGCCTAAGCCTTGAAGGATTTTGGATTCATTTCCCCATTTTTAGGTTTAATCTACCTCTAACTACTAATAAAACATAAACATGTAGGTTGGATTGATCCTATTCAAATCCACCTAGGTACACACTTTCAAGACCTTCTAAGGTCAAAACCAAACTCTACTGACTTGGCTAAGGTTAGTACAAGCCAAAAAAAAACTGGAGTAAGGATTATCCTACATGCTCCTGCACCATTCACCCCCCTCCTAGTTGTGTTGGTTGACTCTTTTTTCTAACAATTGGTATCAGAGCTACTGGTCCTTAGAGAGAAAGTTTAATAGCTTAATGTGATCTCGAAGATGACATTCTATAGGGAGGAGATTCCAAAGTTTGATCTTGAAAACTTTGACAGTTGGAAGAACAAGATGAGAACACATTTTCTATGCTTGGGAATTGACTACTAGATGATAACAAAGAATAATGTACAAATGAAGGTTGAGGATGAACTAGATAAGGCTACTGATAAAGTGAAGAAGGTATTCTCATACAACATGGTCACAAGAGAAGCATTGATTAGTGCACTTTCTGAAGGTGAATTCACAGAGGTAAAAGATTTAGATTTCGCACATGAAGTTTGCACAAGATTGGAAGTACTGTATGAAGGAGACAAGTTTACAAAGCAGGAAAAGTTGTATAACTAGAAGACAAATATGGAAACGTTGAAAATGAGAGATGATGAGAATATTAGAGCATATGCACAAAGAGTTACTAAATTTTTTATTGGCATTAGGAACTCTAGAAGAACTTACAGTGAGGAAGAAGTGATTACAAAAATTCTTAGATCCCTGACACCTATATACAAAACCAAAGTGCAAGCTATAGAATAGATCATACCTCTGACAATGAATTTCAAAAAAGAGACGTTGATTGGAAAACCAACTACCTTTGAGGCCATAGAGCTGGGAGATTCAATACCTAAAGTTGAGACAACATTCAAGGCGATTGTGCATAAAAATAAAAAGACTTTATCAGGATTTGCGAGCACCAGTAGTAGTGACTTGATAGAAGAGCTTAATGAATATGCTGATGAATGGGAATAGATACATGAAGAATAAATATAGTTAGATGAAATTGTGGCCCTGATGTCTAGAATAGAAAATAGAGGTAAGGGTAAGTTTGAAGGAAAGCTACCTCTGAAATATTTTTCGTGCAGTATGATAGGTCATTTTGCATCTAGATGTCCTACAAGGGTTCCAAAGCATAAATCTAAGTTTTATAAACCTAAGTATTCAAAGGATAAGCAATGTTATTATGCTAGTGAAGGTGTTTATGATGATGATGATGCTATTGATTATGACGAGATTGGATTTATTGCTATCAAGGATGATAAACCTATACATGAAGAAAGAGCCTTAGTTACTCATGTTGATAAGAAATCTGAATGGGTTATAGAATGTGGTTGTTCACACCATATGACTGGAGATAAAAATAAGTTTGTTAAACTAAATAAGTATGATGGTGGTGTTGTGAGATTTGGTGACAATACTCCTAAGCTTATCATTGGAGTTGGATCTATATCTGGAAAGACCAACACTGAAAATGTATTACTTGTTGATGGACTTAAGCATAATTTGTTGAGTGTTGGACAACTAGTGGACAAAGGTTATTAATTGAAATTAATTTATGGGAAATGTTCTATCAGAAGTAAGTCAGGAGACTTGATCGCATCTGGTACTAAATCTAGAGGTAATGTGTTTGAATTAAATACATCTGAGGCTTGTTTTATTGCGAAGGTAGATGACAGTTGGTTATGGAATAAAAGATTTTGTCATGTTAACTTTGATAATATTGTGAAGACAAGTACGACTAATACAGTTAGAGACCTACCAAAGATTGTGAAACCATCTAACACCAGGTGTAGAGAATGTGTAATGGGGAAGATAACTAGAATTAGTTTTAAAATCAAATCTTACTTAGTGAAAGGAAAGTTGGATCTAGTGCATACAGATCTGTGTGGTCCTACAAGAACAAGATCTTACTATGGTGAAATGTACGTTATAATTTTTGTTGATGAATTTTCTAGGATGATGTGGATTACATAGCTAAGAGAGAAATCAGAGGCGTTTGACAAATTCAAAATATTCAAAGAAAAAGTTGAGAATGAATCAGGCTTAAAGATAAAATGTTTGAGATCAGATAGAGGTGGCGAGTTTACTTCATATTTGTTTAATACCTACTACGAAGAACATGGAATATATAGACAGATATATGCTCCTAGGACACCACAATAGAATGGAATAGTAGAAAAAATAAACAAAACAGTATTAGATGCTGCTAGAACTATGTCGCTAGAAGGAAATGTATCTCATGTTCATTGGAGAGAAGCTTTTGGTACTACTATGTATACTTTAAAAAAAATTCAGATCAGAGAAGGTAAAAGTAAGACTCCTCATGAATTATGGTTTAATCATGCTCCTACTGTGAAATATTTTAGAATTTTTGGTAGTAAATGCTATATCAAAAGAGATGTTGAGATAGGAAAGTTTGATGCTAGAAGTGATGAAGGGATCTTACTTGGTTATTCCACTAAAAGAAAATCCCATGAATGTTTCAATCTAAGATTGAGGAAGATGATTGAAAGTGCTAATGTGAGGATTGATGAAAATTTCCAGATGCAAGAGAGAATCTATGACTATATTCAAACTACAGAGATCAAGAAGAACCTTTTGAGATTGACTGTGAGATCGAGGTATGTCAAGATGACTCAAATAATACTACTAAAATTCTTAAGACTCCGAGGTATGTTAAGAAAAACCATCCGGAAGATAAAATTATTGGAGATGCAAATAGTGGAATGATGACAAGATTAAAATTAAGAGATAATTTTTTTTTGATTTCTCAAATTGAACCGAAACCTACTGATGAGGCATGTAGACATGAATCTTGGACTAAAGCTATGCAGGAAGAATTAGAATAGATAAAGAAGAACAACACTTGGGAATTGGTTCAAAGACCTAAAACCAAGAATTTTATAGGAACTAAGTGGGTTTTTAGAAACAAAATGGATGAGGAAGGAACAATGGTAAGAAATAAAGAAAGACTGGTTTGTAAAGGCTACTCCCAACAAGAAGGCATAGAATTTGAAGAAACATTTTCTCCTGTTGCAAGGTTGGAAGTAAGATTATTTCTTTCTTATGCTACACACAAAGACTTCAAAGTATAATAGATGGATGTGAATTTTGCATTTATGAATGGAGATCTAGAGGAAGAGGTATACATTGAGAAACTTGATGGATTTCCATTGATAGAAGATGAAGACATGGTTTGCAAGTTGAAGAAATATTTGTATGGAATTAAACAAGCACCAAGAGCATGGCATGAAAGACTGGATAGGTATCTACTTTGTCTTGGCTTCAGAAAAAAGTAATGCAAACAAAAATTTGTACTTAAGAACTAGTGAAGATGAAATTATTATTCTTAGAAGGTTCAATTATTTAAACTTTATAATTAACCTTTAATTACTATTTTAATTAAATAAAAAAAAAATACCACATTGACCTTCATGCATGCATAGTGAAATTTGACCAAATCAAAATGTAGAAAATATTCAACAACATAAGAATGCTCAAACAAGGGTTCACAAATTCACGTCACCTTGATGAATTTGAAGAAGGTTGTCAACCAGATACCTGTCCACTATTTTAGGTCAAAAGATGGCTTATGTTAGGGTTTAGGCTTGAATATTATCTACCCTCTCTTACCATTGAGATAATTTGATAGGGCACGCTCATCCTAAAAATTTAGGGAAGTCGATGCCCGGTACTTGTAAACCTGCATCACAAAGTCAAGCATGTTCATAATATAAATAATAGACAATGATAGGGATCGGTCAATCGTGTGGATCTCACAATGCAAGTAACTACGTATCCATCCTCTACCACATTAGACACATCATACATAAATGTAAGATAGACATGCCACACATCAATATAAAACATAAATGCTAACCATACACATGAAAGTATGGGGTCAGTAAAATCATCCTAACATATGCTAAATCATCCTAACATATGCTAAATCATCATGAAAATAACCAAAATATTTTGGTATCAAGATTAAAAAAGTAAATTATGGGTGGGCACTACAATATGAGGATCTTAAGGCCTACAAAGAGGACTTGTTCCAGCATGAGACTCCTCTAAATCCTGACGTGAAGCCCTTTAGATAGAAGCAAAGACCAATTAATCCATTGTTAGCACAAAAAATGCAAGAAGAGTTTATAAAACTCAGGGAGGCTGAGATTATAAAACCAATTAGACATTCATCTTGTACCAGCTAGAAAAAAGAATGGAGACATCAGAATTTGTGTTGACTTCAGGAACCTAAAAATAGCATAACTCAAGGACAATTATTCCTTTCCTAATATGGAGGACATGTTGCAAAGATTTACATGATGTGATCTTTTATCTATGATGGATGGGTTTTTAGGTTACAATAAGGTTTTGGTAAATGAATCAGAGCACTTCAAGACAATTTTTACTACCCCATGGGGGACTTATGTTTATGTAAGAATGCCTTTTGGTCTCATGAATGTAGGGGCCACTTTTCAGAGAGAAATGAATGTTGCTTTCAAGGATTTCATAAATGTAATCATGGTTTTTTATTAGGATGATCTCACTGCATACTCAAAGGGTATGTGCAAGATCATGGGGGGCCAAAAAGTGGCGATGTGAAAAAAATCCACTTTTCACTCGTCCAAAAGCGCATGAAAGCGCTTGTTGAATTTTTAGTAGGCCTGGGTGTCAGTACACCTAGGAAAACCTGACACCAAAGCACAAGCCTAATCGGGCACCCGATATTTTTGGGTACCCAAAAATATCGGGTACCCGAAACCTGTGGCATAAATCAAAAACCTGCGAGCTGATTTTCTCATTTTCCCCATCGCTTCAGGTTTCCAAAACGGCTAGAAATATCATATACACAATTTTTTTGGTTACCTGATTTCTCCAACAACAAATTTGACTCCACTACTTATCCGGTAAGTAAATTCTTGTTATTTTTAGATTGATTTTTTTCATTTTCATGTCAAATGTAGGTTTTTTGGTAAAAACGGGGTTTTGTATTGATTTTGTTAATAATATATGAAATCAATTTGAAATTTATATTTTTTTATTATTTAATTAGGCATGGCTGACAATAATGAAGATAATAACCCTCCCCCGCCAAATAATGATCCCCAAAATAACCCAGAACTGCTTCAAAACCATCAATCTTTAGAGGATTTGATACAATAGAATCTGAACACTATATGAGGCTTCAAAGACACATATAAAAATATACCTACCTTAGCTCCAATGCTTGCCACCCTAAATGCCATTGTTGAAAACATTGACACCCTTACGCAACAACATAATGGTGCTCTTCATTGGCGTGATGATATGCACAACCAATTTGATGACGGGCTTGACCATGATGGGATTGCTGCCCTTAATATAACTAAGGAAGATATAGCCTCCCTTTTTTTCAATCCTAAAATCGGATTAAAAGTTGACCCCAAAAATCCAAAATTATCAATAAAATGGTGCACAAATGAAGCAATGCGCACACACTTTTGGGATCGCTGGTGGATGGTTTTTGATAAACCACCTCATAGCAATTTGGAGCTCCCTTTTTATTACATAAAAAAATTGTATGCTGAGTTTGTGCTTGGTCACAATGTTAATTATTGGAGCATGAGGCCCAACATGGGCGTAGGCGGAGGAGCTCCTCAGACTAGGCCATTTTCCCAGCGTAAAAAGGCCACTACCTTAGTCCCCCCCACTGATGTCGCACCCCCTCCTCCAGTGCAGCATCCTAATATCATTGCAGAGGCTACCTCATAGAGTATTAGGGCCATTCACATGTTGAGTGATCAGTTGATCATGCAGACCAGGTCATTGTTGCCTCCTGGTGTGGATCATGCTGGCGCATGGACATCTGGTAGCAATTCACATGTATGCATGCCCCATTTTTGCATTATGTGCAAGAATTTGTGCTTCAGACCGCTTACTGATGCTGATACATAGCAGTATGTTATTGATGAGGAGGACACAGGAGACGTAGCTACAGAGGCTGCAACACCTCATGGAGCATCTACGTCTCATGAGAGTGCTGAGGAGGGGTACGTAGAGCCATCAAGTCATGTTGATATGGTAAGAGTAAACATTATAAATAAATTTGTCACATGACTTATTTAATTTAAAAATAATTTATTTATTTAGAT
>MU224039.1:49832-69925 GCA_018584345.1 Thuja plicata | reverse complement strand
AAAATTACACAAAAATATGTGTCACATCCGGGAAGGATTCTACTACTTATATATAAAATCTTATAAAAAAATATTATCATTTGATTATGATTAAGGTGGTTAGACATACACCTACTTCTTATTTTTTCCTGAAATTTTTGTACTGCTGCATTGAAATCTATACTTTTCACCAATCATATTAACTTTTTTTTAGAAAAGGCCTTGTATTTTAGAAACTACATTCAATTTACTAAATATTCTATTCTTACAACTTTTTGATATTAAGTTGATAGCTAGTTCAAATTTTCACGTCAAGTTGACTAACCCTGATTTTGCTGATTTTTCATTGCCACTTAAGGGCATAGTTTGGCCCCCCATGATCTTGCACATACCCCAAAGAAAGATGAGGACCATTGTAAGCATATGGAGAAAATTTTTGGTAAGCCTTTGGAGTTTGGAGTGTCTCTTAATCCAAATAAGTGCCACTTTTCTATTTCAAAAGGAAAATTGCTAGGGCATATAGTGTCCAAAGAAGGAGTGAGAATTTATTCAGGGAGGATTGAAGCTATAAATAAGTTGACTCCTAAGAACATCAAGGGGGTACAATATTTCCTGGGAAAGATAAATTTTGTAAGAAGGTTTATTGTAAATTTTGCAAAAATTGTAAAACCTATTGTCAAGTTGCTGAAGAACAGTGTTAAGTATGGGTGGGATAAAGAGGCTCAACAAGATTTTGAGAAGATCAAGATGACTATTCATGAAGCACTAGTTTTGAAGTCTCCTAACAATGAGTTTCCATTTTATCTTTTCTCCTTTGCTTCATTCCATACTATTGCTGCAGTGCTACTACAAAAGGACAAGGAAGGATTGAACATCCTTTGCATTTTTCAGCAAGTCTTTGCAGGTAGTAGAATTAAATTATGAAATTATGGGAAAAAGCTTATTTATGCTTTAGTTAAGGTAGTTAAGGATTTTAGGCCTTTTTTGATATGTTCCAAGGTAATCACGTATGTACCTCATGCTGTTGTTAATGATATTCTTTCACAAAATGAGGTTACTATTAAGAGGTATAGGTGGATAAATAGAATACAAGAAATTGATTTGGAGATCCAGATTACCAAATTAGTTAGAGGCTTGGGGTTAGAAAAGCTCATGAAAGATACAAATATGGAGCTTACCCAAGTAAATAATGTGCAAACAAATGAAATGCAAAATATCATTGAGATGCAACCGTGGTATACTAGGATTGTATATTCTTTGAAGAATACCAGATGTCCTAAGAATATGATAGAAAATCAAAGGATGACTCTCAAACATTAGGCTCAGAAATATGTGTTAATTCAAGGAGATCTATATTGGAAAAATACAGATGGACTTTGTTGGGACTATATTTAGTATTCTGAGTTGTGTAAAATTTTGGCTTATGTTGTCAGTCCTATGTGCTTTGACTTCTGTTAGTTTTAAGCATATTTACAATTTTTTTTGAAAAAATGTCTACATCTGAAGGAAATTGTATTTTAAAGAGGTTCTGTATCCCATAAACCCTAGATGTTCATTTTTTATCCCTTGTTGGTAAAACCCTAAGTCTTGATTCAACCAATTTTAATAAAAACCTTAAACCCTCAAGACATGTTCTATTTTGGAGTTACTTTACGGGTCACTTAAGTTTTAATAAACCCATGTGCTATGTATTTGTTATGTCGGAACGGGGCCACTTTATCACTTAAGCTGTTAGGTTTCATGTTTCCTAAGTTGGGCGGGTTTCTTTTTAACAATTACTAAGTCCTAAGCCTCCTGTAAAACTTATTACCTTTTGCCTCTATTGTGCAAGTTGATTTAATCTAACGGTGAATGCTATCCCTTAAAGCACAAGATGAAGTTTTTTAATAGTCCAGGCATCACGCCTGAAGGCCACATCTACCTGGTGGGACCGACATATGTTTAGAGCCTGTCATAAAGTGCATGAAATTTTTATTTGATCCGATGGTCAGTGTTGTGCCTTAATATAGAGATGCGGTGATAATAACCTTTAAGACATTTCACCTTGTTGACTCGTGGAAAGTGGCGGGCTAGATCTGAGGTCAAATTAAAGGTAACTGCCAGATAACTTAAGTTTAATCCAATGGACAAAATGAAGCCTTAATGCCGAGATGATGGTTAGATAGTGTTCAAGGCTTTGTGCCTATGAGACACATGTTTAACTAGTCAGCACAGGTCAGATAACAATGAGGATTTATTAAAGACATTAATGAAGTGCCATGTGGAGGTCAGTGGGACCACTAGGTTTACCGAGGAGTAATTGAAGTTAAAAGGAATTCAAGTTAAGGAAAATCTATGGACATCGTAAAGCCTTGATCATGAAGATAAATTTAATTAACCTTTAAGGCATTGTGCCTTTGCGCCTCATGTCCTAAGTGGGTCTGGATCTTCTTAAAATAAATGTGTTAAAAGTGATCATGTTAAAATTGATCATGTGGCTGGCGTAAAGGCTTAAGATAGAGATGTAGGATGTTTAGTCATTAAGGCATTATGCCTGGATGTCATGTGTCTTATCCAATAGATTATACCTATGGTAAGTAAAGTGCTAGTTAGTTAATCTGTGGTCAAATTAAAGTAAATATGACGGGTGTGAATCCTTAACCACAAGATTATAGAAGACAATCTTTGAGGCATTACACCTAGGTGCCACATGTCTTCATAAGTTTGTGGGGCCTGTGGTTACAAAGAAGAAGGTAAGTTTAACATGAATTCAAGTGGGTTTTTATCTAATGGTAGGCATAAAGCCTTGAAGTAAAGATGACCATGATCTAGCCTTCAAGGAATTGCGCCAACATGCCATGTGGATAAGTGATGGGACCCTACTGGACGTAAAGGAAAGTAAACGACTAATAGTTTTAAAAGGATCCAACAATGGTTGCAAAGCCTTAGGAAAGAGATGTAAGGATATTTATCTTCAAGGAAACACGCCTGGCTAACACATGTCTTGGTGAGATCACGAGCCCCGGGTCTTAAAAGGAGTTAAAGGAACTATTGATAGATCTTGATCTCACGGTTAGCGCAAAGCCTCAGGGAAAATGTGATCATGATCTAGTTTTCGAGGCATTATGCCAGATGGAAACATGTCCAAATTTGTGGTAGTATTCATCAACCATTGCTGGCTGTAGGATTTGAGAGGAAGTTTCTGAGATTGATGACTGTGTTTTAAATTGGTAAAGTAAGATTTCTGAACCATTGGGCTACGAAAGTTCAAATGGGGCAGAAGTAATGACAGAATGTGTGGCCATCTCAGCTAAAATTAAATTCTAATAAGTGATGGGATGGTGTATAAGATCATTCACTTGGGTTTTTTAATGCCATAATTGTTGAAGTGATCGAAGTAGAGCCAAGTTGCAGTGTTTTCTATCTGATTTTTGACTTGTGCAGAAGGGATTTTGTATTAAAAAGAAGGTAGGACTTGTGTGCAAAGATGAAAATTTATAAATAAGAAACCCTAAGTTAAAAATGGAAACCACAAGAGAACTTACTGGGAAAATAGACTATCAGCAAAGAAATGTCTGTGATAATCTTCTGCAACAACTAGTTAGATCAACCAATGATACCACCACAATCAAAGAAATGGTGCCAAAACACCCTTGTTTGAAAATTGGGGAGGGTTTATATGATAAGGGTAGATGGCTCAGGGATGCAAACATTAGTATGCCTATTTTAGCGCTATTTAAAGTGGATTTTAGTCAGATAAATGAATTTGCACGTAACAACAACATATGTCAGTTTGATGTGGGTAAATTGGTAGTCCCTGGAGTCTTCATGGACATTGATTTGTTAATCTAAATAACATAGACATATAGTAGTGTGGCTAGGGTGGTAAGAGACATAAATGGACAAGTATTAATAAATATCATAGCTGAAGAAATAAGAGAGGTTTTCCAACTAAATGATCCCAATATTCAAATGGATAAAATTGATTTTGATAAATTCAAGGAGGTATATCAGGCCCAGAGGAATTATCTCAGAGGTGGACCCTTGAAAGAATTATTCAATAAGATAGGGGATTTGGTTGTGGCAGGACCTAGTACACTAGAAAAATTTAAATTAGATTATTTTACTCCAAAGGCTAGAGGTGTATACAGTGCCCTAAGTCAAATTTTTGGGGATGATGAAGAAACAAAAATGCCTATTCATTACATGTTCATGATGGTACAGATTATCCATCCTCATCTAGCCATTATTTTTGACTTTGCTTCATATGTTGCTGATCTGATTCACCATGGTCTCATAGGAATTAATAATGCAAAGGTAGCTAAACCATTTTGTTAATATTCAATGTTAATGCATATGTTCCTATTTAAGGGTGCTGATTACTTTGAAAAGGAGATAGATCTAATGAAAGTCAAGGATGATGAAGAGATGCCTGTCCAACTATGGAGTGCAGATTTGTCATGGGATAGGAAAGATGCAAGTTTCATCACCTTTGACAAGTGTTTTTATTCTAGGCTTAGGGCCTTGTTGTTCTCTGATAATCCTAAGAACCATGCATATTTGTTGAAATTATTGAGACCAAAACAATATGCTCAAAGCATTACTATAGTGCATAATTGGGGTGATGTCATTTTATACCTTGTTTCAATAGTTGTGAGAGTATATGATTTTAGAGGTGTCCCAAATGTACTTCCATATCATGTCCCTCTCAACATGGTATTGCAGAGATTATCAAATAGATTTGTGGACTACAAGAAGAAGCATTGACATGAAAAGGAAAGGGCACCATCTTTCCTACTATTACAAGTGTACACCAATTCATTATCACAAAAGGAGGTTGGAAGCATTTGAATAAATATTTTGAGCCTTATCATCTGATAACCTTAATAATAAGATGTGCTAACCCTGATGGGTTCATTAGTGACATGTTTATAAGAAGGACAAGGTGCTTGGTGTTGGATCACCAATTTAATTTTCCTGAGGACATTATCATAAATGAGTTCAATTTGCACGAATAAGATATCAAGAAGGAAAAGTGGTTGGTCTAGAAAAAAACCTTAGATTTTCTCCATCATTTTGATAAAGGATATGACCCTTTGAAGGAATTCTAGCCTTGGGAAAATAAAATAGACTCATTGATGATGATGTTTGAAGATATCATGCAAGATCTTAACTACAAGAAAGAAGTGGTCATAAAAGCAGAGCCAAAGAGGGCTAAGGAAATTTTGAGTAGATCTATACCTACTAGGAGTATTCCACCAGGAAAATATGTTTTTCAATAGAAGAAAGGATACAATATGGGATTTCCAAGGGGAGAGGAAGGCTCTACCTCAAGAGGGAAAATACCCATGGAGTTGGACTCACAATGATTTCCATCCCCTAAAAGGAAAAAAATAGAGGAAGAAGGACAACAAATAGAAAATATTTCTCCCTCTTCCCAATCTCCTTTACAATTGGATGAACAAGTAGTAGCTGAAAAGTTTCTATAGATGGGAAGTGCAGGGAAGGTCTTCATAACATCTTAGGAGATGAAAGAGGGGATGCCAGAGGCCTCCAAATGTGCAAAGATGGATTTAACAATTGCAAATTTTGTTGGGAAGGAACTTGATCCCATAACAAAACATGCTAGTGATAAATTTTTGTCAGATGACAATTTTGTAAAGGCTAGGGCCTTTGTTTATTTCTTGTGGAGAATTCAAGGAATTCTTTTATAAAAGGCAAGAAAAATAGCCTGAAAGAGATAAACATGGAATTGATAATGAAGTGAAATAAGAAATGTTATCTAAGTTTAAAAAGATCACCCGTTAAGAGGGAATATAATTAGTCTGGAAGGAAGGAGTCCTTATTCTACCTAAATGGGACATAGCTGATGCTATAGTCTTGGATGCTGTCAGAAAAGAAATAAAGACCATGCATGCTACTGATGAAGAGGCTCAACATGCACATAAAGGAGTCAAATTTAGTGAATATCATGCTACATTGGTGATGTGGTCACTAAAGAGGAGATAAAAATGAAGAATAATGAAGACACCTAGTTTGAGTATTCAGGCAACCTTCTAGTGAGAAGAGTTGCAGATACCACAGGGGTGGAAGCAACAAGCATAACATTGGAAACTGCAAAGTTTAGTTTTAAAGTAGCATAGAGGAACTTGAAGAAGAAAATAATGGTCTTCAAATCAAGTTGGAAACAATCCTCAAAGCTTACAATGATGAAAAGATGAAATCCCTGGAGAAGGATAAAATAATTGCCAAGTTAAGATGACAACAGTCAGTCCAAACATCTCCATAGAGGATGATAACACAAGAGCCAAATCAGCCATCTTCTTCTAGTCCAATTATTGAATTTCCTCTTTCTCCTATACCATAAATTTCTATTTTAGAAGCAGAGTTGAATTATGAAAAGGACAAATTGGTAGTAGAAAGGACTAGATTAAAGGGAGTGAGAAAAATTTGGGATGAAGAAAGTGCAAAGTTTCATAGTGCACAAACACTAGTGCAAAAAACATATGAGGATAAGATAAGAGCCACAATCATGCATTTTGCTGATAATTTGGATCCAGCCTCTATTCACCTACATGGAAAGAAAATTATGAGCATACTGAATTCTTTTAATGAAGACAAAGACAAAAGGGATCAAATTATGCAAAGGTGGAAAGGAAGAGTTGAAATATTTTTATTCCTTATCTAAAAAGGAAGACAATATTGACATTGTATTAACTACAATTCATAAGTGTCTCAATAATCTAATTGATTTGGATATAAGGAGAAATATAATCCATAAAAAGGCCAAGACATTAAGAAAAGAGTATTCATAGACCTATTTTGAAATATTCCCTAATTTATTAAGAATGAATGGTAAGATAAAAAGGGAAGCCTGGTGGATGAATGAGACGGGCGAAGAATTGTTACTCAAAACTAACAACATCATTAGTTTAGAGAACACACTTCTGTTTGTTCAAACTGTTGAAACCATTGAAGAAGCTAGATCATATTTTGGGTTTTGGAAAAAGGAAGTTGAATAAATAAAGACAAAATGGGATGAACTAAGTAGCCAGAAAAATGAAGTTTTTAACTTCCCTTGGCCAAATGATGAGGTGTTCACAACTTGGAAGGAAAGATATAATGCTGGTACCCAAGACGAAAAGGATATTGTGTGATGTTTAATAGAAGGTAGTTCCTCTATCATTTTGAAGTGGACAAGAAAATGCAAAAGATCTTTACATTAGGAGACCAATGAAACAAATTCCTTATGGCGAGCTCATAAAAAATTTGAAGCTGTTGCAAGGATCAAGCAGTCAAAAGACAAAATACTTTGAAAATGTTGTAACAAAGATAGTTACTGTTTGTCTTTTGTACGTGTCATGTTTTCTCTTATCTCCTAGCCATCTGAAGCTTGTTACATCCTACCTTTTTCAGGATTCCAAGATGGCTAGTGTACAATATATATAGAAAGTTGTAATGTATTGTAAAGGATGGTGAATTCACAATTGTGAGGCAATTTTCTGGTTTTTGTCTAAGTATTAAAGCTTTTGTTACTTTGAGTGTATTGATATAGAGAGAATTTAATAAAATATAGCAGAGTTCCTATTTCATATCTATGATGTCTTCATGTGTTTATATCTGAGTTCTTGTGTGTTGAATTTGTAAGGAAATTTTAATGTACTATTTACAAGGTGGAATGTGAAATTATTTTAAGTTCTTATCAAGGGAAGGGTAATTCTTGAGGGTGTTTTCAAGGGATTCAAGGCTTACATAGGAATTTGATGTCTAGTTATGGGGATGAAAATATTAATTTGTAATGCAATTTATTTGGATTCTTAC
Organism: Thuja plicata; assembly: GCA_018584345.1. Classification (NCBI taxonomy): domain Eukaryota; kingdom Viridiplantae; phylum Streptophyta; class Pinopsida; order Cupressales; family Cupressaceae; genus Thuja; species Thuja plicata. The sequence continues at coordinate 62,146 of MU224039.1, read as the reverse complement.
TGTGTTTCTCTTAAAAGGTTTTTGTAGATGTGTATTCATTTGATTCTTTTCCCTAGATTAGACACTAGTCTTGATTGAGATAGTAGTTATCATCATCAAACCTAAAAATCTAAGCAACCTTTTAAGTTTTTGTTGAAAAACATAAATGTTTATCATTTGTATCCGGAGAATATAAGTAATCTTGTTGATTCCTTGGAGAGTGAATCATTAGGTCAGCTTGCCTGAGTTAAAAGCTCAAAGAGAAAAAGGATGAGAATCCTTGTTGCACTTGTATTAGCTATTGTTAAATGCATCCCTTGGTTTTTAAGATTTTGCATAAGACTAGTGGTCAACATCTGCATGATTTGTTATCAATTGTTGTAGTAAATACCATTAGAAAATCAGAGTAAAATCAAGATCCATTGTTAAATTTATTGAAAAGAAGAAAGTTGTAAGAGGTACACCCACCTGAGTCTATGGAGCTCAAAGAGAAGAAGGATTAATTCCTTGTTAATTATAATTTCACTTGTTCAAATCAAAAGTTGGGAATCTAAGAGTCCAGCATAAGTGCAATATTTAGATTCTACAAGTAACAGATCTAAAAAATTGGCGACTCTGCTGGGGACAAGTGGATTGTAGCAAAAAGGTTTCAAAGTTCATAGTAACTAATTTTCTATGCATCCATTTCTTGATCGGTTTATTAAAAATTTCCCATACTGGTTGTGGTTGCGAATCTATACTCTGTGCATTCCAGTGTTGGTTTAGCATATTGAAATATTGAAAGATCTTGTCTTATTTAAGGATGAGTTGGAAAAGGAATACTAGGTCTTACTATAGAAATAATCCATAAAATAATATTGGAGAAGAAATCCATACACTTGGTAGGAGACAATGGTCTAAAATAGGTGGGTCAAACCATAATTCTCCCAATGTTTCAAAGGGGAGAATGGAAACCCCTGTCCCTAAGAGAGCTTCATCTTCATCTAAAAGTGCTGAGAATTTAAAGCCAATTGGCCCTTACATAAATGATACATGTTTTGATCATTTTAGAGATAGAGAAATGATTGATGTAGGCTTCTTCCTTGTAGAAGAAACTTTAGAACAGCAAGGAGAAACATCTACTTTTGAGACTTCATCCTATGACTCTGATAAACTGTGTGATGAGGTTCTAGCCTTAAGGAGAAGGAAGTGGGAGCATGAATCAAAAATAGAAAATGCAGAAAGAAGGGTGAGAAGGAACTATATGATGTGTTAGTTGAGAGAGATGAACTTTTGAAAGAAACAAAGAGAAATGAGCTTAAGGCTAAAAGTCTAAATGAGGAAGTCAAGGGCGTTGATGAAGATTTGTTTGGCGATCTTGGAAATTTGAGGCAAAAAGATACTAATAGTAGATCAAATTCCAAGGAAGATGAATTTGAAAAGGAAGGACCTAATTTGAGGCAGTAACATCCACATGAAATTGAGCAAAATGTAAAGCTCAAGAAAAATGACAAGGATATCTTTGATAAAGGTAAGCGGAAGGTAGTTGGTATCAGTATAAATGAACCCAAGCAAAGAAAAGATACCCCTCCTGATATATCCCAAGTGGACATAGAACTTGAGAAAGATAGAAAAGCCAAAGAAGATTTAGCTAAGAAGTTGGAAAAGATAGAGTTAGAGGCTGCTGCAGCTGACATAAAAATGAAAATAGCTTTCCTCCATGATAATAAAAATACCACTACAAGTAGCTCAATGCCTATTTCTACTGGGAAACTCCAACAGAACCCACCAAGTGGCTCAGGGTCAAATGCTCAATTTTTTGGTCCTAATCCAAATTCTCAAATTTCTAATCCTTAACAAGGTGCTCTTCAACCTACTAAAAAAAAGGAGGTGTAGCAGGGACTAGTGGAAAGAATTCCCTTGGAAATTTCCAAAGAAGACCTGTCCATTTAGATAGATACTATCCTCTATTTTTTGATGGCATTCCTGGTCATCTAAATATGATCCCCAATGATCTAAGAGATAGAATCCCTAGATTCACAGGTAATAATTCATAGCCTATGAAGAACATTTAAAAGCTTTCACAAATAAGATAGCTAATTTTGAGATAGAACATGAAGATGTTATTATGAAGCTTTTTGTCCAGTCTTTGATAGAAGATGCAAGGGATTGGTTTAGGAATTTTCCTGATGATAGTATAGCATCTTGGGATGAATTTATCAAATCATTTAGGGAACAATACAAAGAACATGTTAATTCAGGTTACATTTTAAATGAATTCAATAACATCAAGAAGTTCCCTAATGAAATCATGAATGGGTTTAATAATAGTTTTCAGAAATCCATGAACAAGCTATTTCAAGTCCTGAGATTAGATGAACAAGTATGTTTAACTACCTACTTCAATGTTGCTGATGGAAAGATGTCCTATATTCTTAGGGATAAGAACCCACGTACCCTGAGAGAGGCTTACAAAACAACAATAGACATTGAGAGTAATAGGAAATCCTCACGGAAGATGGGGAAGAGAGAGGATGGTAAGCTATGGAAGGAGACAAGGGGGAAAACAAGAAAACCTATTAAAGAGGATGATAGGGTTGATAAGTTGATTAGTATAGTAAATGATCTTACTACTAAGATATAAAAGAATGACAGAGGTTTTCAAGATAACAAGTATCAATACAAAAGGTATGATAAGCAACCAAATCTGAGGGACATGCCATATAGAATAAATTGGAAAGATGAAAAGACAATCCCTGAAATTCAAGATAACCAAAAGGCAAAGGAGACCCCTGATCCTCTGAAGAGAAACAACACAAACAATGTGGAGAATAATCCTTGGTGTGCTTATTGTAACATGCCTCATTATTCTTACCAGTGTGTTGTAGCTTAAGCTCTAGCTGATAAAATGGACAAGAGTAATGAATAGATAGGTTCAAGACCAGAAGGCCCTGATGTCAATATGTTTACTATGAGAAGACCTTATCCATGGTCTTCAGAAGGTAATGAACCCCTTGAAGATGTAAATAATAGGGGAGGAATTTATCTAGAATACTAGCCACAAGTTGTTTCTGATTCAAATGATAAGGCTGGTGCTATATCACAAATAACTATAAATGTAGTGGGTGATGATAAGGAGCATCCCCATTTTGGATTAACAAATTATGAGGAAAAGAGATCCTTGATTATAGAAGAAATAAATCAGGCCAGAAGTGCCTATAACTTGAGAAATAGGAGAGTGGAGCCTGAACAAGGCAAACATGCTTCTACATTAATTAAAGAGGATTCCCCACAAGTTGCTGCAGAATCTCCTATCAGGAATAATAGAGAAAATAAAGTTGGAAGACAAGAAGAACCCTCTTCTGACCAAAAGGAGCAGGAGGAAGTAAAATTAGAGGAATCGATAGTTGCTGATAAGGCCAAGAGGGGTAAAAAAGTAAATGATGTATCTTCTAAATTTCCCATGTTTGACATGAAGCATGCTATTACTCAAATGGAAGTTTCAGTTCCACTAATGGAGATGTTGAAGATAAAAGATCACAAAAAAGATGCAATTGCACTTTTAAAAGGGATAAAGGATGTCCTTGTTTCAAACAAGGAAGAAGTATCCTTGACCTTAATAAGTGATAAAAGAGATGTTCCAACTATGATTGAGAAAGAAAAACAAGTGAGAGGCCAGGAGATAAGAAAGGATCTATTTAATATTTGTATTGGGAATGTAATTACCCAAGAACCCTTGTTGGTTGATCCATTTTATGTTACTTTGATGATAAATAATTTATTGGTAAAAAATTGTATGATAGACTCTGGTTTTTCTGTTACTGTGATGCCATATCACATTATGAAGGAGATAGGTCTCCAAGTCATCAATTCAGCTAAGAGATGCTATGAAATGGATAATAGAGAGGTTCCTGTGGTAGGGACACTAAAAGATATTGAAGTAAAAATTGCAGCATTTCCTGAAGCCACTTATAAAATGGATATAGTTATTTTTGATACAAAACCCCATTATGGTATGCTATTGTCCAGATAGTGGGTAGCAGTAGTACATGGAAAATTGCAATTGGATTTGTCCTATGCAAAAATACCCATGAATGACACTAAGGTTAAGTTTTATAGGGAGCCTCATTCTTCTATCATGATTGAGATGATATTATCCGATAAGTTGAACTGTTGTATAGATGTTGACATGGAAAACTTTACTGTTGAAGAAATCAAGCCACAACTGAGAAACACTGACCCAAAAATTGATGAGTTGCTGTTACAAAAAGATGGACTATGGCAGATGTTTTTTGATGGAGGATATTCTAAAGAAGGATTAGGAGTGGGTGGTTTGTTTATATCACCATCATTTATTACTTTTAAGTACTCCTTCTTATTGGCTTTTTAGTGTACCAACAATACAGCTGAATATGAAGTATTGATATTGGGAATGGATATTTCTATCAAACATGATATCAAATGTTTACAAGTTCATGGGGATTCCCAACTAATCATAGCTCAGATTAGATCAAAATATTTTTCTAAGGATGACAGGTTAAAATTGTATAAATATATTGTCTAGGATAGAATACAACTATTTGATGCCTTCAATATTCTGTGGGTAGAAATATCAAACAACATCATGATGGACTTCCTTGCAAATGTTGCTTTGAAAAATAATGATATTACCCTTGCTAGTGTATCTATAATGGAAGTCAAAAATAGGCCTACAGTGCCTGACAATATCCACAATTGGCAAGTTTTTGAGGATGATGACGATATCCTCAGATTTCTCCAATGCCTAGATCATTATGATGGCCAAAAAATTGACTGTGACTCTTTGATTGGAGTTGTAGATGGTAAGGAATACATATTTGAGAATGATTGTTTAGTGAGCATCTAACCATATTCCTAAGGGACTAGTTGAACTGGAAGGCATGTTTAGTATTAATGATAATTACATGTCACAGAAGTCCAATGCCAAGTTGGAAGACTTGGAAGAAATAAATTTAGGATTAGAGACATCCCCTCAATTGGTCTATATTGGAAAAAAATTGGATAGAGATGTGAGGATGAATTTGATAAAATTGCTAAAAAATATAAACATGTTTTTTCCCTGAAGATTTCAAAGCATATAGAGAGGACTTATTCCAGAATGACATCCCATTGAAGGAAGATGCAAAACCATTTAAGAAGAAATAAAGGCGTATAAATCCATTATTGGTCACCAAGATGAAAATGGAATTGATGAAATTAAGGGTTACAGGAATAATTGAGCCCATAAGAAATTCATCATGGGTTTCAAATTTGGTCCCAGTGAGAAAAAAGAACGGGGACATAAGATTGTGCGTTGATTTTAGGAATATGAATGTAGATTTATTAAAGGACAATTATGGATTACCCAACATAGAAGCTATGATGCATAGGGTGACTGGATGTGATTTATTATCTATGATGGATGAGTTCTCTGGGTATAATCAGGTGTTAGTCAAGGAATTTGAACAATTTAAGATTGGCTTTACTATCCCTTGGGACACTTATGTATATACCTGTACATGCATTTTTGTTTAAAAAATGCTCATGCTACATTTAAGAGGACAATGGATTTGACTTTTAAGGATCTTATAAATGTTCTCATGGTAGTTTACCAAGATGATTTGACTACTTTCTCAAAAAGAGATGAAGATCATTGCAACCATTTGGAGAAGGTTTCAATCAAAGCATTGGAATATGGTATATCACTGAACCCAAGAAAATGTCAATTTGCTGTTACAAAAGGAAATATCTTGGGCCACATAGTATCAAAGGATGGGGTAAGGATAGATTGATATAGAGTTGAAGCCATTGAGAAGGTCCTTTCTCCTAAAAAAATTAAAGGTGTGTAGTCATTCTTGGGACAGATTAATTTTGCTAGGAGATTTATTTCCAACTTTGCAGAGCTAGTCAAACAAATAGTCCAACTATTGAAGAAAGATGTAAAGTTTGAGTGGAATCAGGAGGGACAAAGAGCATTTGAGAAAATTGAACAAGCGATTCAAGAAGCCCCTATTCTAGTTTCTCCAGATTGTGCAAAACCATTTTCTCTGTTTACATTTGCATCTTTTCACACTATTGCAACAGTGTTATTGCAGAAAGATGAGGAAGACTTTGAGAATCCTATTGCTTTTTTAAGTAAATCATTGCAATTAGCTAAGTTGAATTATCAATTGATGGAAAATAAAGTTTATGCTTTGGTGAAATAATTCAAGGCATTTAGACCTTACCTAGTGTGTGCTAAAGTCAATGCATATGTTCCCCATGCTGCAGTAAAGGATATCTTGGTCCAAAGTGAAGTGAGAGGAAAAATATGCAAATGGATTAACAACATTAAGGATTTTGACTTGGAAATCCATGTTACTAAGCTGATAAGGGGATTGAGACTAGCCCATTTAATGAAAAAGGAGAATTTGGATCTAGCTCAAGCAAATAATGTCAACATTCATTGAGAAATAGTTACAAGTATTAAAATGCATCCATGGTATATTGATAGTGTACACTTTCTAAAAAATGCAAGTTGCCCAGAGGGTTTGAGTGACAACCAGAGGATAAGTCTGAGATTGCAAGCTCAGAGGTATGTACTATTGTAGGGTGACCTATACTGGAGAAATAGGGATGTAATATTGTTATTATGTCTGGACAAAGGACAATCTGAAAAGGTTTCGAGAGAAATGCATTTTGGACTATGTGGAGGACATTATTCAACCAAAGAAACATCTCATAAAATCTTAAGGGCTGGCTATTATTGGCCCTATTTGTTTAAAGACACTCATTATTTTTTCAGAAGATGTGAGACATGTCAAAGATTCTCTAGTAAACTGAAATTTTTAGGTGCTCTATTCTTGAATCATGTAGTTGCAGAAGCTGCTTTTGCCATGTGGGGTATGGAATTAATTGGGGAATTTGCAGAAAATTCAAGTTGGGGACATAGTTGGATTTTGGTTGCTACTTATTACTTTACCAAGTGGGTTGAAGCAGTCCCAACTAAGAAGGGCACAAGCACAGTGGTTGTTGACTTTCTAATGAATAATGTGATTACTAGGTTTGGTATTCCTATTAAACTAGTAATGGATAATGCAATGTGTTTTAGATCATAAGAATTTGTTGATTTTTGTTCTGATATGGGAATTGTTATATCATATTCATCCCCTTACCATCCACAAGCTAATGGGAAAGCAGATTCTAGTAACAAAAGTATTCTACAAATTCTGAAGAAGACCTTAGAAAACAACAAAAGGGCATGACATGAAATCTCCTTAGAATTATTGTTAAAAGGGCTAAAGGGAAATCTCCTTTTGAACTAGTATATGGTGTTCAATCTAGAATTCCTATAAACAATTTGCTTCCAATCTATAAGGCCATCAAAGATGAGGGTTTAGAAATTTCTGAGCCTATCCAAGACAAAATGGTTCAATTAGTAGAACTGGATGAAGTGGGAAGAGATAGCCAAAGAGAAAATATTAAATTATAGAAAAAGATGAAATATCTTTTTGATAAGATGGAAAATGACAAAACATTCCAGCCCGATGATTTGTTTCTTCAATGGAATGCCAGGGCTGAAGATAAGGGAAAGCATAAGAAGTTTGAATCTTTGTGGCTGGGCCCTTATATCATTCATCAGATATTTGGAAAGAATTCATATTTTCTCAATAATCTGAATGATGAGGAACATGAATTTCTAGTGCATGGACAATTTATGAAAAAATTCTTCAATTAAGTCCATTCTATCATGCACAGTAGCTTTGTATATATTATGTACAATCTAGGGCTTGCAAGTTTGATGGTTTGTTTCCTTTCTATTGTGTGTTTGTTTTATGTAGTTGGTTAGTGTAGTTGGTCTACCTCCCAGAGATCCATTTTCTTGCTATGAACTTACTTTCAAGCATCCTCAGATAGAGCCACTGTTGGGACTATATTTGGTTTTCTAAGTTGCGTAAAATTTTGGGTTATGTCTTCAGTCCTATGTGCTTTGACTTCTGTTAGTTTTAAGAATATTTGCAATTTTTTTGAAATTTTTTTTGCATCTGAAGGAAATTATATTTTTAAGTCTTAAGCCTCCCGTAAACTTTATTACCTCTTGCATTTGTCGTGCAAATTGATTTAATCTAACGACGAGCACTATCCCTTAAAGTGCAAGATGAAGTTTTTCAATCATCGAGGCATCATTCCTGAAGGCCATGTGAACTTGTGGGACTGACATATGTTTAAAGCCTGTCATAAAGTGCATGAAAGTCTTATTTGATCTGATGGTCAGCGTTGTGTCTTAATATGAAGATGCGGTGATAATAACCTTTAAGGAATTATGCCTTTTTTATGCATGGAAAGTGGTAGGCCAGATCTGAGGTCAAATTAAAGGTAACTACCATACAACTTAAGTTTAATCCAATGGTTAGTGTGAAGCCTTGATGCCAAGATGATCATTAGATAGTGTTCACGACATTGCACCTATGAGACATGTGTTCAACCAGTCAACACAGGTTAGATAACAACACGGATTTATTAAAGCCATTAATGAAGTGCCATGTGGAGGTTAGTGGGATTAGGATTACCGGGCAATAATTAAAGTTAAAAGGAAGTCAAGTTAAGGAAAATCTATGGCCAATGTAAAGCCTTGATCATGAAGATAAAGTTTATTAACCTTTAAGGCATTGAACCTTTGCAACACATGTCCTATGTGGCTCCAGACCTGCTTAAAGTAAATGTGTTAAATGGTGATGATGTTAAAACTGATTGTGTGGCTGGTGCAAAGCCCTAAGAAAAAGATGAAGGATGTTTAGTCATTAAGGCATTACACCTAGATGACACATGTCTTGTCTAAGAGATTATACCTACAGTCAGTAAAGTGCTGGTTAGTTAATCTATGGTCAAGTTAAAGAAAATCTGATGGTGGGCATGAAGCCTTAACCACGAGATGCATAGAAGATAATCTTTGAGGCATTACGCCTGGGTTCCATGTGTCTTCATAAGTTTGTGGGGCCTGCGGTTATGAAGTAGAAGGTAAATTTAACATGAAGACAAGTGGGTTTTGATCTGACAATAGGCGTAAAGAATTGAAGTAAAGATGACCACGATCTAGCCTTCAAGGGATTGCGCCAACATGAAATGTGGATAAGTGATGGGACCCTACCGGATGTAAAGGAAAGTAAAAGACTGAGATTTTTAAAAGGATCCAATGGTGGGTGCAAAGCCTTAGGGAGGATATGTACAGAGATTAATCTTCAAGGAAATGTGCCTAGGTGACATGTGTCTTGGTAAGATCATGGGCCCTGGGTCTTAAAAGGAGTTAAAGGAACTGTTGATAGATCTTGATCTGATGGTTAGCATGAAGCCTCATGGAAAATGTGATTGTGATCTAGTGTTTGAGGCATTGCACCTGATGGAAACATGTCCAAATTGATGGTAGCCTTCATCAACCATTGCTGGCCGTAGGATTTGAGAGGAATTTGCTGAGATCGACGACTGTGTTTTAAACTGGTAAAGTAAGATTTCTGAACCGTTGGGCCATGAAAGTTCAAATGAGGCAGAAGTAATGGCAGAACGTGTGGCCATCTCAGCTAAAATTAAATGCTAAGAAGTGATGGGATGGTCTATAAGATTGTTCACTTGAATTTTTGACTGCCATAATTATCGAAGTGATCAAAGCAGAGCTGAGTTGCAGTGTTTTCTATCTAATTTTTGACTTTTACAAAATGGGTAAGTTGCTCTGTTACTCCACTCTAAAGTATTGTAAGCTTAATTTCTAGTAGGGTTTTGGTATCAAAAAAGAAGGTAGGACTTGTGTGAAAATCTGAAACTTTCTGAATAAGAAACCCTAAGTTAAAAATGACACCTAGAAGAGAACTTACTAGGAAAATAGACTATCAAGAAAGAAATGTCTCTGATGATCTTCTGCAAAAACTAGTCAGATCAACCAATGATACCACCAAGATCAAAGAAATGGTGCCAAAAAACCCTAGTTTGATAATTAGGGAGGGTTTATATGATAAGGGTATTCCAGGGATGTAAACATTAGTATGCCTGGTTTAGAACTATTTAAAGTGGCTTTTAGTTAGAGAAATGAATTTGCACCTAACAACAACATATGGCAGTTTGATGTGGGTAAATTGGTAGTCCTTGGATTCTTCATGGACATTTATTTGTTAATCCAGATAGTAGAGACATATGATAGTGTGTCTAGGGTGATAAGAGACATAAATGGACAAGTATTAATACACATCACAACTGAAGAAATAAGAGAGGTTTTCCAACTAAATGATCCCGATATTCAAATGGATAAAATTGATTTGATAAATTTAAGGAGGTATATCAAGCCCAGAGGAATTATCTTAGAGGTGGACCCTTGAAATAATTCTTCAATAAGATAGGGGATTTGGTTGTGGTAGGAGCTAGTACACAAGAACCATTTAAATTGGTTTATTTTACTCCAAAGGCTAGAGGTGTATACGGTGCCCTGAGTCAAATTTTTGGGGATGATGAAGAAGGAAAAATTCCTATTCATTACATGTTCATGATGGTATAGATTCTCCATCCTCATCTGGCCATTATTTTTGACTTTGCTTCATATGTTGCTGATCTGATTCACCATGGTCTAATAGGCATTGTGAAGGTAGCTAAACTATGTAGTTGGTATTCAATGTTAATGCATATGTTCCTGTTTAAGGGTGTTGATTACTTTAAAAAAGGAGATGGATCTGATGAAAGTCAAGGATGATGAAGAGATGCATGTGGGTGATCCCATAATAGTGTGTCCCACTTTTTGGCCAACTTTGACACAGAGATCAACATTTTGAGAAAAAAATCATTTTCAAACACCTATTGATGCAAAACTATAAGGAATTTGAAGATGATGTAAACTAGGGTCTTTTAGAATTTTCTTTCTAGTTTCTAAATAAATTAAAAAAAAAAGTTAAAATTCATTAAAATTCATTTTTCCTTCTCCTTCGAAAAGTGGTTTGTGTGAAAAAATCATGATTTGAAGAAGTGACTTTCACTTTGATCAGCATAACTTTTTAAAAAAATATGATAATGATGTAATTATTTCAAAATTATATTTATAACTTCAATATCTAGAGGATGTAATTGGTTTTATTCATTTTGGGCCAATATTTCATAGTTTATTAAGTTCTAAAGTGACAACAACTGTAATTTAGACATAAGGTAACTTTGATCACTGTAACTTGAAATGTATATATCGAAATTCAAAATTTTTTTTTTTATATAGAAAGGTAACACAAATACGCTTTTCCTACATATTTTTCATAATTTTTTTTTTTTAATTTACTATTTTTCCCAAAGCCTTGAAGAGACAGGTTGTTGATTCACCAAACAACCTATGTTTAGTTAAAGTAATATTTGAAAGTGATAACGAACTCAATATGTATTAAAATTATATTCATTAGAAAGCTTGTTCTAAATCACATCATTTGGCATCATGTATTTGAGGAAAACATTTGATTTGGTCATTTTTTGAGGCCTTGAAAGACCAATTTTTAGGACCTTTTTTCTCTGGCAAGAAATTTTCATTTTAGGGTACTGCGGGCAAAGACCCCCTTCACGCGAAGGGGTCTAGGGGTCTTCACGCGAAGACCCTTGTGTGAAAAATCTGGTGAAAATCAGCCCGCTGGATTTTTATCTTTGCCACTTCGCGGGAACTCAGTCGGCCATGTTGAAATTTTTTGAACAAAAAATTTAGAAAGGTATAAAAGTAAGATTTTTTGTTTTTTGTTTTTTTACCGAATTGCAACAAATAAATTTGATTTTTCTATTATTGTTCATTTTTTACAAATACGTTTTTGGAATAAGAATTGTTATTTCTATTTTTTTCGAAGGCATAATTTTGAAGAGGAGAAATATTATATCAAAGTAATTTTTTGGAGACATTTTTGAAGAGAAGAAATGGGGAACAAGAAGGGAAGACAACATAAATCTGCTAGAAAAAGATTGCCTGGCGCCGAACAAAGAAATCATGATGCTACACTGAGATATTATCATAAAACTCAAAAAGGTGAAGGACAAGCTGAAGTAGGAGGGTCAAGTAAAGTCAAAGAATTGCACATTGAAGAAGGATCAGGATCACTCCCTACAGAAGCTCAGGAAATTGATGTTGGAGAAGGTTCAGGATCACGTACTCCTACTGGTATAGATGAACATATAAATTTAGTTCAAACTGTAAAGAGAAATATTAATTATAGAAAATTAGATCATTTAATTTCAATAGATGTGGAAAATTTGAGATCACTTGCTAATGTTCAACCCTTAAGTCTTGCTAAGAAGAGGTCAATGAATATGATAGCAAGAGAAATATTGGCTAAATTTGATAATTTAGAAACACTTGAACA
>MU224039.1:1475-41601 GCA_018584345.1 Thuja plicata | reverse complement strand
AATGTATACTAAACTTTAAAATTTTCTAATATATACTAAGTTATGTAATTTTCTAATATTTTCTAATATTTTCTAATGTATACTAAGTTACAATTTGCTAATATTTTCTAATGTACATATTAATTTAAAAATTTCTAACATTTGCAAACATAAATATATTATGATTTTTTAATGTTTTCTAATATTTTCTAATATTTTACTATGATTTTCTAACATACTACTATAATTTTCTAACATATTCTAATATTCAACTATCATTTTCTAACATTTCTACAAACTAAATATTATTTAAAACAAATAATTAACTAAAATAAATATAAAACATACAATTTACAATAAAAAATGAGAAAAATGTGTGTACCTGGTACTAGTAACAATCACAAGAGATCGAAGAAGCTCAAGAGCTACTGACATCGTCAGTGGTCGTCACTGGTTTGCTCTAAGCCCTGGGTCCACAAAATCTCAAAAAATAAATAGTAAAAATGAAATGGGTAGTCAAAAATTTAAACAAATTTTGGCAAAAAATGGCTTCGCACGAAGTATGGCTTCGTATGAAGTACCCTACATGAGGTACTTTGAGTGAAGTCACCCATGTAGGGTACTTCACGCGAAGCCTATCAGTCACTTCACGCGAAGTCAACACTTCGCACAAAGCCATTAATTTTTTTTTTTTTGAAGGAAGTCCAAAATCCTTCATCCCAAAAAGTGGGACACACTATTGTGAGATCACCCATGTCCAACTATGAAGTGCAGATTTGTCATGGGATAGGAAAGATACAAGTTTCATCACCTTTGACAGGTGTTTTGCTTCTAGGATTAGGGCCTTATTGTTCTCTAATAATCCTAGGATCCATGCATCTTTGTTGAAATTATTTAGACCAAAGCAATATTCTCAAAGCATTACTATAGTGCATAATTGGGGTGATGTCATTTTATACCCTGTTTCAACAGTTTTAAGAGTGTATGGTTTTAGAGGTGTCCCAAATATACTTCCATATCAAGTCCCTCTCAAAATGGGCATTGCAGAGATAATTAGGCAGATTGGTGGAGTGCAAGAAGAAGCATTGACAAGAAAAGGAAAGGGCACCATATTTCCTACTATTACAAGTGTACATCAATTCATTATCACAAAAGGAGGTTGGAAGCATTTGAATAAATATTTTGAGCCTTATCATCTGACAACCTCAATGATAAGATGCACTGAACATGAGGGGTTCATTAGTGATATGTTTAGAAGAATGAAAAGGTGCTTGGTGTTGGATCACCAATTCAATTTTCCTGAGTACATTATCAGAAATGAGTTAAATTTGCAAGAACAAGAAGTCAAGAAGGAAAAGTGGTTGGTATACAAGAAAACCTTATAATTTGTCCATCATTTTGATAATGGATATGACCCTTTGAAGAAATTCTAGCCTTGGGCAAAGAAAATATTCTCATTGATGACAATGTTTGAAGATATCATGCAAGCTCTGAACCAGAAGAAATAAGTGGTCATAAAAGCAGAGCCAGAGAGGGCTAAGGAAATTTTGAGTAGATCTATACTTGCTAGGAGTATTCAACCAGGCAAATATGTTTTGCAATAGAAGAAAGGATACAATATGGTATTTCCAAGGGGAGAGGAAGCTTATACCTCAAGAGGGAAAATACCCATGGAGTTGGACTCACAATGATTTCCATCCCCTAAAAGGAAAAGAACAGAGAAAGAAGGACAACAACTAGAAAATATTTACTCCCCTTCCCAATCTCCTTTACAATTGGATGAACAAGTAGTAGCTGAACAATTTCTACAAATGGGAAGTGTAGGGCAAGTCTTTGTAACATCTCAGGAGATTCAAGAGGGGATGTCAGAGGCCCCCAAACATGCAACGATGGATTTAATAGTTGCAGAGTTTTCTAGGAAGTAACTTGATCCCATAATAAAACAAGCTAGTGATAAATTTCTGTCAGATGAAAATTTTGTAAAGGCTAGGGCCTTTGTTCAGTTCTTGTGGAGAATTTATATTGGAGAATTCAAGAAAAAATGTCAAAAAAAGGCAAGAAAACCATCCTGACAGAGATAAACATGAAATTGAGAATGAAGTGAAACAGAAATTTTATCTAAGTTTGAAAAGATCACACCTCAAGAGGGAAGATAATTAGTCAGGAAGGAAGGAGTCCTTATTCTACTTGAATGGGACATAGCTAATGCTATAGTCTTTGATGCTGTCAGAAAAGAAACAAAGACCACGCATGCTACTGATGAGGAGGCTCAACATGCACATAAAGGAGTCAAATTTAGTGAATATCATGATATGTTGGTGATGTGGTCACTAAAGAGGAGAGAAAACAAGAATAATAATGAAGACACCCAGGCTGAGCATTCAGGCAACCTTGTAGTGAGAAGAGTTGCAGATACCACAAGGGTGGAAATAGAAAGCATAACATTGGAAACTACAAAGATTGGTTTGGAAGTAGCAGAGAGACAAGAAGAGGAAAATAAAATCTTGAGAATAAAGTTGGAAACAACCCTCAAAGCTTACAATGATGAATAGATGAAATCCATAGAGAAGGATAAAATAATTGCCAAGTTAAGAGGACAACATTCATTCCAAACATATCCACAGAGGATGATAACACAAGAGCCAAATAAACCATCTTCTTCTAGTCCAATTATTGAATTTCCTCCTCCTATGCCATCTAGTTATATTTTAGAAGTAGATTTCAATTATGAAAAAGAAAAATTGGTAGTAGAAATGACTAGATTAGAGGGAGTGAGAAAATATTGGGATGAAGAAAGTGCAAAGTTTCATAGTGCACAAACATTGGTGCAAAAAAATATGAGGATAAGATAAGAGCCACAATCATGCATTCTGCTGATAGTTTGGATCCAGCCTCTATTCACCTACATGGAAAGAAAATTATGAGCATACTGAATTCTTTTAATGAAGACAAAGACAAGTGGGATAAAATTATGCAAAGGTGGAAAGGAAGAAAGGCAGAGTTGAAATATTTTTATTCCTTATCTAAAAATGAAGGCAATGCTGACATTGTATTAACTGCCACTCATAAGTGTCTCAAGAATCTAATTTATTTAAATATAAGGAGAAGTGTCATCCATAAAAAGGTTGAGACATTAAGAAAAGAGTATTCAAAGACCCATTTTGAAATATTCCCTAATTTATTTAGAAAGAATGGTAAGATAAAAAGGGAAGCCTGGTGGATGAATGAAATGGGCGAAGAATTGGCAATCATAGCTAACAACATCACCAGCTTAGAGAAAACACTTCTATTTGTTCAAACTTTTGAAACCATTGAAGAAGTGAGATCATATTTTGGGTTTTGGAAAAAGGAAGTTGAAAAGATAAAGACAAAATGGGAAGAACTGAGTAGCCAGAAAAATAAAGTTATTAACTCCCTTGGCCAAATGATGAGTTGTTCACAACCTTCGAAGGACAAATATAATGCAGGTACCCAAGAGGAAAAGGATATTGTGTGATGTTCAACAGAAGGCAGTTCCTCTAGCATTTTGAAGTGGACAAGCGAATGCAAAATATATTTACATCAGGAGACTAATGAAACAAAATCCATATGGAAATCTCAGAACAAATTTGAAGCACTTGCAAGGATCAAGTGGTTAGAAGACAAAATACTTTGAAAATCTTGTAACAAAGATAGTTATTGTTTGTCTTTTGTACGAGTCATGTTTTTTCTTATCTCCTAGCCATCCGAAGCTTGTTGCATCCTGCCTTTTTCAGGATTCCAAGATGGATAGTGTACACTATATATAGCAAGTTGTAATGTATTGTGAATTCACAATTGTGAGATAATTTACTGGTTTTTGTCTAAGTATTAAAGCTTTTGTTACTTTGAATGTACTGATATAGAGAGAATTTAATAAAATAAAGTGGAGTTCTTGTTTCATATCTATGATGTCTTCATGTGTTTATATCTAAGTTAATGTGTGTTAAATTTGTAAGGAAAGTTTTAATGTACTGTTTACAAGGTGGATTGTGAAATTATTGTTAAGTTCTTTTCAAGGGAAGGGTAATTCTTGAGGGTGGTTTCAGGGGATTCATGGCTTACATAGGAATTTGATGTCTAGTTATGGGGATGAAAAGAATAATTTCTAAGGCAATTTATTTGGATTCTTACTGTGTTTCTATTAAAATGTTTTTGTAGATGTATATTCACTTGAATCTTTGCCCTGGATTAGGCACTGGCTTGGATTGAGATAGTATTTATCATCATCAAACCTAAAAATCTAAGAAAAATTTTAATCTTTTGTTGAAAAACATAGATGTTTATCATTTGTATCTAAAGAATGCAATTAATCTTGTTGATTCCTTGGAGAGTGAATCATTAGGTCAGCCAGCCTAAGTTAAAATCTCAAAGAGAAGAAGGATGAGAATCCTTGTTGCGCTTGTATTAGCTATTTTTAAATGCATCCTTTGGTTTTTTATATTTCTGCATAAGACCAGTGGTCAACATTTGCAAGATTTGTTACCAATTGTTATAGTAAATACCATTAGCAAATCAATGTAAAATCAAGATCCATTGTTAAATTTATTGAAAAGAAGTAAGTTGTAAGAGGTACACTCGCGTGAGTTTGTGGAGGTCAAAGAGAAGAAGGATTAATTACTTTTTAATTATAATTTCACTTGTTTGAATCAAAAGTTGGGAATCTAAGAGTCAAGCATAAGTGCAATATTGAGATTCTACAAGTAAAAGGTCTAACAAAGTTCTGTTGTTTTGTTTAGATAGGACTCAGTCTGAGAAAGTATTAAAAGAAACACATAGTGGTGTATGTGCATGGAACTATTATCCCAAGACAACTGCACATAATATACTTAGAGCTGGTTTCTATTGGCCTTGTTTATTCATGGAGACATATCAGTTTGTGCAAAAATGTGAATCTTGTCAGAAGTTTTCAAATAAGCTAATTTATTCAGGGACTTTGACTTTGAATCCAATTTTAGTTGAGGTTCCTTTTTCCCAATGGGGCATTGATTTTATTGGAGAGTTTTTATAAAAGTTTAGTAGGGATCATAGTTGGATCCTTGTTGCCACTGATTATTTCACAAAATGGGTTGAGGCTATACCAACCAAGAGGGAAACTAGTAACAAGGTGGTCATTGATTTTCTATTATATAACATGTTGACTAGGTTTGGTGTGCCAAGAAAGATAGTTATGGATATTGCTATGTGCTTTAGGTCTGAAGAATTCAAGGAGTTTTGTGACCAATATGGTATAATGGTTTCATATTCTTCACTATATCATCCACAGGCAAATGGACAAGAAGAATTCATTAACAAGAGTATTATGAAAATTGTCAAGAAGACATTAGAGAAGAACACAAGGTCTTGGAATTCAAAGCTTAAGTTAGCTTTATGGGCTGATAAGATAACACTAAAAAGAGCTATAGGTGTCTTCCCTTTTGAGATGTTTTATGGAACACAAGCTAGATTACCATTGAACAATTTTCCAGTCTACAAATTCATCGAAGATGAAGACATAGAAGTGATAGAGCCAATGCAAAACATAATGTTGCAGTTGGTGGAGTTGGATGAGGTCAGAAGTGAAGCTCAAGTGCAAAATTAGAAGATACAACAACATTCCAAGTATCTATTTGACAAGAGAGAATCAAAAAATAAATTTCATGTAAATGACATGGTTCTCCAATGGAATACAAGATTATAAGAAAAAGGGAAGCATGGAAAAATTTGAGTCCTTATGGTTGGGACCATTTGTTTTACAGGATATACATGGGAAGGATTCTTATTTCTTGCAAAATCCCACTGGTGAAGTACATGACTTGTCTGTGCATGGACAATATTTGAAGCCATTTTTCTCATAGTTCACTTTTCATGCACAGTAATATATGTATATATATATACAATTTTAGGGTTGTGGTGTAAGTTTTGGTTTGCATCCCAAAGTGCTGGTATTCTAGAGTTGATTGTGCAATCAAATTTTGTTAGTCAGAGCCACTGTTAGGATTGCAAATTATTTCCACGGTGATAAGTCCTACCTATTTTTTTGCTATCTATGAGCCTTGTTTCTAAGCCCTAATTGTCATTTTGATCCAACCCTTAGTTTTCCTTTGGAACAAAACCCTAAGTCTCTCATGCCTTTTATTTTCATGCGTTATCTTTTTGGGAGCCACTTAATTTTTTTTTAAACCATGTGTCTTAAGTTGTCATGTGGGGGGAATTTCCTTGTTAAGTCCTAAGTCCTAGTGGGGATTGTGTATTAATTTTTACTAAGCCTAAAGACCTCATGGTATCTTATTCTTTTAAACTGTCAGGCAGATTACTTTTAATCCAATGACAGGCCTAATGCCTTGATCAAAAGATGAAATTTTTAGGAATAACAGTCCACCAAGACAATTGAGAAGGGGGGTGAATTAGTTGTGAGATAGATTATTAAACATTAAACTTTATAAACAAAAATTTCATCCAAATGATAATACAGTAAATGCCAACACAGTAACACAATCCTTTGTTGTCAAGGAAACCTTTTTAAAGGTACAACCCCGATAGGAATTAGAACCCACAAATAATGTACATAGAGTAAAGTATCCCTATTAAAAGATTTAGCTCTGTTAGGAGCTTATTACAACATTACAGTACATAGTCCCTATTAAAGGACATGCCCTGTTAGGAGTCAAGAACAATAGTGGGCTCACTTCCTAGGTACACTGCCTAAAGAAGGTTAATTCTACCTTCAAGGACTTATAGTTTGAAACACAAGTGTATATAGAAAATATACAATCCAGTGAACTATCTGATAGAAACTATCTTTGCTTGGTTAGTTCCAATGAAGTACAATAATCATATCCTCTTCTCTACATCTAGTAGATAATCAAGCTTGCAGCTTCCACACTTCTCTATCTCTATCAATCACCTCCTCTTCATACATATCTCTTTTCAAAAGAAAATATCTCTAATATATACCCAATTATAATAATTGATTAGGTTGGCCAATTAAGCTTTCCCAATATACAAATAATTATTTTACCCCTTTCTAACATATCATCATCTTCGCTCATTTTGATTCATCCGTATAGTATCCGTACACTTCTGTCAATCATCATACTATAGTAATAACAAGTCCATTCTTCCTCCACAGAAACATATGTTGACATCAGTGACAAAACATGAATTCCAACAATATTAGTAGTAGCCAATTCCAACATCATCCAATAATCTTCCCCTTTGGTATTGATGGAAACATATGGGAAAATCCATCAACCTAAAAGTACTCTCTCCCTCTCAATATAATCTTCTGAATATACTCATCACAACTCTCCCTAAACCAATAGGGATTTTCTCATAGAATCTCTCCCCCTTTGAAAACAATGGAAAAGGGTTCCATAACACTTCTTAATTCTTCTGCAATGTATATATTTTTCAAATCTTTATATTTGTAACAACCAGGTGCAAAATCACCCAAATATGTTCATTAGTGTTCTCTCGATCACTCCCCCTGAGGAGTAGATCCATACATCAAGTCTAGAGAATGATAAATCTCTAAAATCCACTGGACTGAAGCATTCCTACATTAATTAATTACCACAAGGAGGGGCTCTCACCCCAAGCATGATTCTGACATACTCAAAAGCATCTTTTGGAAAAGGTTTTGTAAATATATCTGCTATTTGTTCCTTTGTGATAACATACTCCAACATGATCTAATTCTCTTCTACTTTGTCTCTCAAGACATGATACTTAATAGAAATATGTTTAGTCTTTGAATGCATTGCAGGATTCTTTGACATATTCACTGTGCTAGTGTTATCACAATGGATAACCAATAACTCTTCAAAAATTATTCCAATGTCCTTCAACATTTGTTTCATCCAAAAAATCTTTTTACAATTTATAGCAGCAACAACATACTAAGATTCAGCTGTAAACTGAGCTATACAATCCTGCTTCTTACTTAACCATGAAACCAGGCTTTTTCCAAGGAAAAATGTTCCTCCACTTATACTCTTTCTATCATCCACACTACTTACCTAATCAACATCAGTATAAGCATGTAAAATAAAGTCATCATATTTTTCATACCATAATCCATACTCTTTTGTTCCTTTCAAGTATCTGAAAACTCTTTTCACAACAACAAGGTGTGTCTCTTTAGGATCTTCTTGATATCTTGCTGCAATTCCAATTGCATTGGAAATATTTGGTCTGCTGTAAGTTAGACATTGTAGACTTACAATCATTGATCTATACTTTGTCTAAAAAATACTCTGAGTTTCATCATTATTAGTAAGTTTATAACTAGTCACTATGGGTGTCCCAACAGGTTTACAATCTTCCAATCCAAATTTCTTCAACATTTCCTTAAGATACTTGGTCTGATATATAAAAATAGCATTCTTGTTTTGATTAATTTGCAAACCAAGGAAAAATTTCATCTCACAAATCATTGAAATTTAAAATTCATTTTCCATCTCTTTAGAGAACTTTTTACTCATTTCATCATTACCTCCAAAAATGATATCATCAAAAAAAAACTCTGTGATTTGAATTTCATCTTCACTAGTTCTTAAGTATAAATTACTGTCTGCATTACCTTTTTTGAAACCAAGATGAAGTAGATACCGGTCTAGTCTTGCATACCATGCTTTCGGTGCTTGTTTAAGTCCATACAATGCTTTCTTCAACTTGCAAGCCATCTATTCATCTTCTGTCAAAGGAAATCCACCAGGTTGCTCTATGTATACCTCCTCCTCTAGATCTCCATTCAAAAATGCAGATTTCACATCCATCTGATATACCTTAAAATATTTATGTGCAGCATAAGCAATAAATAATCTCACTGCTTCCAACCTAGCAACAAGAGAAAATGTCTCTTCAAAGCCTATGCCTTCTTGTTGCGAGTAGCCTTTACAAACTAGTCTAGCCTTATTTCTTACCACTGTTCCTTCCTCATCCATTTTGTTTATGAAAACCTATTTAGTTCCTATCGCATTCTTGTTTTTAGGCCTTGGAACCAATGCCCAAGTGTTGTTTTTCTTTATCTATTCTAGTTCTTCCCGCATAGCTTTAGTCCAAAATTCATCTCTACATGCCTCATCAGTAGATTTTGGTTCAACTTGAGAAATCAAAGAAATTTCATCTCTTACTTTTGATCTTGTCATCATTCCTCTATTTGCATCACCAATGATTTTATCTTCAGGATGGTTCTTCTTAACATACCTCGAGGTCTTAGGAGTTTCAGTAAACTCATTTGATTCATCTTGACAAACTTCGATCTCATTATCAATCTCCAAAGGTTATGCAGGATCAACAGTGACCTCCTTAATCTTTGCAACCTGACCACAGTCATACATTCTCTCTTGAATTTGAAACCTTTCATCTATTCTCACATTAGCACTTTCAATCAAATTCCTAATCTCAGATTGAAAGATTTATTGGATTTTCTCTTAGTAGAGTAACCAAGGAAGATACCTTCATCACTTCTAGCATCAAACTTCCCTATCTCATCATCTCTTTTGATATAGAATTTACTTCCAAATATTCTAAAATATTTTACAGTAGGAGTGTGATTAAACCACAATTCATAAGATGTTTTACTTGTACCTTCTATGATCCAAATTCTATTCAAGGTGTACAAAATAACCAAGGAAGATACCTTCATCACTTTTGGCACCAAACTTCCCTATCTCATCATCTGTTTTGATATAGAATTTACTTCCAAATATTCTGAAATATTTTACAGTAGGAGTGTTATTAAACCATAATTCATAAGAAGTCTTACTTGTACCTTCTATGATCCAAATTCTATTCAATGTGTACACAATAGTACCAACAACTTCTCTCCAATGATCATGTGATACATTTCCTTCTAGCAACATAGTTCTGACAACATCTAATATTGTTCTATTCCTTCTCTCTACTATCCCATTCTGCTGTGGTGTCCTAGGAGCAAAAGTCTGTCTGTATATTCCATGCTCTTCGCAGTAGGTATTAAACAAGTCTAACGTAAACTCACCACCTCTGTCTGATCTCAAACATTTTAACTTCAAGCCTGCTTCATTCTCAATTTTTTCTTTGTATATTTTGAATTTGTCAAGTGCCTCAGATTTCTCTCTTAGATATGTAACCCATATCATCCTAGAAAATTCATAATTTTTTTTATAAATACCTTTCACCATAGTAAGATCTTGTTCTTGTAGGACCACATAGATCTGTATGTACCAAATCCAATTTCCCTTTTTCAGTGTAAGATTTGATTTTAAAACTCTTTCTAGTCTTCTTCCCTATAACACATTCTCTACGCATAGTGTTAGATGGTTTCACAATCTTAGGTAGATCTCTTACTGCATTAGTCATACTTGCCTTGACAATGTTTTTTATTAGAAAAGCAACAAGAGGGTGCTGGCCCATGGAACAAAGGACTAGTAGCACATTAATAGCACTAGTCTAAGAGCAGATGA
This sequence comes from Thuja plicata, assembly GCA_018584345.1. Taxonomy (NCBI): domain Eukaryota; kingdom Viridiplantae; phylum Streptophyta; class Pinopsida; order Cupressales; family Cupressaceae; genus Thuja; species Thuja plicata. The sequence continues at coordinate 31,174 of MU224039.1, read as the reverse complement.
TCAACAGAAAAATATTGACCAACCTGCCTCTATCAAAGATAAACCTAAAGAACATCTTGGGACAAGCCCCTACAAAAGCTACAAGCTTTAACCAAAAACAAGAACAAAGGACCAGAGTGAGCCCTTTAAAACTGTCAGCAATCACCTGATCACAAGAAGAAAGAAAACTAAAAGAGAGGGACACCTTCATCACCATAAAACCAAAGAAGCAAGCACAGGCCACAAATAGCCTGTCCATCTAACTCTGTCAAAAATGAAGGTCCAGATATCACTGCTCCTCCAGCCAAGCAGAACGCTAACAAAGATATTCCAACCCACTGCAAACCCTTGTCCACCTCAATAGAAAAAGGGGCCACCTCTATAGGAGCAGAAAGTAAAAAATCCAAGTAACATGGCTGAAACTGAAACAATTCTTACCATTAGTACGGCCAGAAGAGGTAGCCCAGGAAAACTCCACCTCGATAGAAGTCTCCTCCACCTCCAAGTTCATGAACACAATCTCCACCTCAATAGGAGACTCATCAATCACCATAGGAGACTTCCACCTCTCCTTCACAAGAACACCCATCTTCACCAACCTGTTTATCCAGCAGTGAGCCACCTCAAAAGGCTGAGTTTCCATTGCAAAAGAAGCTTCCACCTCAATAGGAAGAAGAATGGAAGGTAGAAGGAGAGTAACCTTCAAAAGCTGCAAAACTCTGGTCCATCTCCCAACACGAGTAGTGGGAAGGCCCACAACTCTCAGAGCACCACCAAAAGAGCCAACACCCAAGCTGGGCATTAGAGGAAAGTGAGAGCCTCTCCAACCTAGAGCAGCAAGAGGCAGGACAATCCTCAAGATGCCATGCCATAGAGCATCAAAAAATATCTCTACAGAAATGGAGAGGAGGAGAAAACCCCAGCTAGGAAAATAACTATTCCCCTGCACCAAGAGAGTCTGAACCCATATACCCAACAGGTCCAAAATCAGAAAGGAAGAACCAACATCCATCAAAGAGAACCCCAAAAACCTTCCACCACACGAAGGGAAAAAAGGAGAACAGGGCAGATCCACTGAAAGAGTCTCCACAAAGCCACCAGAATAGGCCCCCTCCAAGAGAAAGACCACACCACCACCGAGGCAAGCACATGGCTGACCAAAAGGAGTCCAAGGAGAAGCATTCTCAAACCCCCAACAAAGCATTTCAAAAAAAGAAAACCAGAGAGGCTCTCCCACATGAGAGAAAATCCCTCTATCACAAAACAGGCAGAACAAATAGAACAGATCATGTTTCCCAACCTTTTTAGGCTCTGGGAGAAAGGGGAAGCGCCCCAAAGACTGGCCTCCAACAGCATTGAAGACGTGCAGAGATCCCCCACGGGAAATGGGGGTGCCCAAAGTCTCAGCCTCCGCATCCTTTCTCCCAAGAAACAGAGTCCAAATCAGAATCTTCCCAGAGAATGTTTTGTGGTCAGCAGCCATAACAAACTTCCCACCATCATCCTCGCTACCTCCTTCCCCTCCCTCTCCATCCTCCCCTTCTCCATTTTTGCTGCAAACCCTAGCTCCGCCTCCGCACACATCGCTCCCGTTCCCGCTCATGTTTCTACTTGCCTTGACAATGTTATCAAAGTTAACATGAAAAAATATTCTATGCCATAACCAACTCTCATCACCCTTTGCAATAAAACAAGAAGCCTCAGATGTATTCAATTCAAATACATTACCTCTAGATTTAGTACCAGATGCAATCAAGTCTCCTGACTTACTTCTGATATAACATTACCCATCAATGAATTTCAACTGATAACCCTTGTCCACTAGCTGTCCAACACTTAACAAATTATGCTTAAGTCCATCAAGAAGCAACACATTGTTAGTATTAGTTTTTCCATCTAGAGAAATAGATCCAATTCCAATGATAAGACTAGGAGTATTGTCACCAAATCTTACAACACCACTATAATGTATTTTCAGATTAACAAACTTATTTTGATCTCTGGAGTCATATAATGTGAATAACCACTATCTATAACCCATTGAAATGTCTTTTCAACATGAGATACTAAGGCTCTTTCTTCATGTATAGGTTCATCATCCTTAATAGAAATAAATGCAATCTCATCATAGTCAATAGCTTCATCATTAGAAAAAATTTGACTAGCATAATAACATTCCTTTTCCTTTGAATACTTAGATTTATAAAACTTAGGTTTATGCTTTGGAACCCTTGTAGGACATCGAGATGCAAAATGACCTATCTTGTTGCATGAAAAACATTTCAAAGGTAGCTTTCCTTCAAATTTACCCTTACCTCTCTTTTCTCTTCTAGCGATCAGGGCCACAACTTCATCTATCTTTATTTCTTCTTCCTGTATCTATTCCCATTCATCAATATATTCTCCAAGTTCTTCTCTCAAGTCACTATTGCTGGTACTTGCAATTCTTGATAAGGTCTTTTTATTTCTCATCACAGTCACCTTGAATGCCGAATCAACTTTAGGTAGAGAATCTTCTAGTTCTGCAGCCTCAAAGGTAGTTAGTTTCGCAATCAACATCTCTCTATTGAATTTCAGTGTCAAAGGTATAATCTATTCTATATCTTGTACTTTGGTTCTATATACAGGTGTCAGGGATTTGAGAATCTTTGCAATCACTTCTTCAACACTATAAGTACCTCCAGAGTTCTTGTTGCCAAAAACAACTTTAGTAATCCTCTGTAAATATGCTCTAATGTTCTCATCATCTCTCATTTTCAATGTTTCCATCTTTTCCTTCCAGTTCTATAACTTTGCCTTCTTTGTAAACTTATCTCCTTCATACAATGCTTCCAATCTTGTCCAAATTTCATGTGCAGAATCTAAATCTTTTACCTTTGTGAATTTGCCTTCAGAAAGTGCATTGATCAATGCTTCCCTTGTGACCATGCTACATAAAATTATCTTCTTTTCATCTTCAGTAGTTTTATCCAGTTCATCCTCAGCTTTCACTCGTTCCTTTCTTTTAGTAATCATTCAATAGTTTATTCCCAAACATAGAAAATATGTTCTCATCTTGTTCTTCCATCTGTCAAAGTTTTCAGGCTCAAGTTTCAGACTATCTTTCCAATAGTAAGTCATCTTCAGGATCACCTCAAGCTGTTAATATTTCTCTCTAAGGACCAGTAGATCTAATACCAATTGTTAGGAATAATAGTGCAAAAACACAATTGAGAGGGGGGGGGGGGGGGGGGGGGGGGGTACATCAGCTATGAGACAAATTATTAAACATTAAACTTTATAAAAAAAAATTTCATCCAAATGATAACATAGTAAATTCCAACACAGTAACACAATCCTTTGTTGTCAAGGAAGCCCTATTAAATGTAAAACCCAAGTGGGATAGTACCCACAAATAATGTACTGAGAGTATAGTATCCCTATAAAAAGTTTTAGCCCTATTAGGAACTTATTACAAAATTACAATACATAGTCCTTGTTAAAGGACATACCATGTTAGGAGTCAAGAACAATAGTGGGCTCATTGCCTAGGCACACTTCCTAAAGAAGGTTAATGCCACCCTCAAGGACTTACAGTCTGAAATACAAGTGTATATAGAAAATATACAATCCAGTGAACTATCTGATAGAAAATGTCTTTTCTTGGTTAGTTTCAATGAAGTACAATAATCATATCCTTTGCTCTACATCTAGCAGACAATCAAGTTTGTAGCTTCCACACTTCTCTGTCTCTATCAATCACCTTCTCTTCATACATATCTCTTTTCAAAAGAAAATATCTCTTATATATACCCTATTACAATAAGTGACTAGGTCAGCCAATTAAGCTTTCCCAATATACAAATAATTATTTAACCCCTTTCTAAGATACACATGGTACCTATAACAAGTATACATTAATTTAAATACATTAGATATAATCCAAGATTTGTAATCCACGCTCGCAATCCACAATACATGCTACATCTTTGAAGTCAGCCCCAAATAGCTCTCCTCAAGAATACATGCCACAACTGACATCATCAATAATCATATGACTTGCGACCCATAAAAAAAATTCCTTAATATGTCTTCTGTCATCCCTCAAGCTTGCACAACCTGAATCATCATTTCCTATATGATATACTCAAATCATAGAGACTCGCTCTGTCAATCATCACTGTCACATTCTAGTAACCAGTCTTCACCAAAAAATATGTAACTCATCCAATATATAATATTAAGCCAAGAAAAATTAAAAATAAGATCAACATACATCCTTCTACATATCCCCATCTTTGCTCATTCTAATTCATCCGTATATTATCCGTGCACTTCTATCAGTCATCATACTATAGTAATAACCAGTCTGTTCTTCCTCCACAAAAACATATGTTGACATCAGTGAAAAAAATGAATGCCAACAACATCAGTAGTATCCAATTGTAACATCATCGAACAAAAACAAGGATAGCCATCAAGGAATCACGCTTGAATGCCAAGTGTGCATCCTAAGATTGTGGGGCTGAGGTCTTCAAAGCTAGCAGGAAAATAAAGTTTGGTCTCCAACGGTGGGCACATTCCCATGAACAAAAGATGTGAGGAGGTTTATCTTCAAGGCATCGCGCTTATGTGACATGTGGCTGGTGGTAGGACTTGACCGAGCAAAAAGGAATATAAAGGTGGGACAAATCTATTTTAATTGGACGGTAGCTGTGATGCCGTGATCCAAAGTTTCCACAAGGATACTCATCAAGGAATCAGGTCTGAGTGACACATGTCTAGATTGATGAGGAAAAGTAAAGTGGGACCGAAAATGCTATGTGGAGTTGCCATATGTCCTGGGGTTATGGATTCATGAGTGTTTTAAGGGTTGATCAAATGACTACATTTTAAAATGAATTTAAGGCTTGATCTCAGCCGTCGATAGAGTTTCTGCACAAGGGGTGACTGTTGAGGTAGATATTTGAATGTTTTATGTTTTAGAGGGTTTTTGTGGCGGTGGCTTTACGTTTCATGCTGCAAGAAGGTAGATGGATGAAACTGATCTTTTGGTTTGCATTTATGCAGTTGTGGGATGTTGAAGGGATAAAAATTTGATGACTATGGTTTCATAAATGTTGAGAGGTGATGGCTTGGGTTTCTGATCAGATTTGCAAATATTTTGTAACCCTTAGTCAACTCCCAATCTTTTCTGCCTTAATGTTGGGTCTGTTCCTGAGTCTTGGTGGTTGTGCATTAGGGTTTATTTTTTCCCTAAGGAGGTCCAAGCTTTTGGTGTCCGAATGGTATAATTAGAGTTTTATAGGTCTTTTTAGAGGATGGTATTTTTATGCCACAGAAGGCTTGTAACCTTTGCATATTAAGATTAAGACTATCAATGGTCTCTTTGGCTCTGATTTCAAATGTTTTAGATGTTTTAGTATCAATATAGGTTTGTATTTTCCTATTATCTATTTGATCTTAGCGAGTAATGTCTTTGTTTTAGTTCTTTTATTCATTTGGTTTGGTTGTTAAGGACATCTCAATCCATCACTCTGTAAGGCAGAGGGTCTAACTGGTTTAGGGTTTCTTCCAGAGAGAATTAAATTCCTTAAAGTGGTTTCAGTGAGTAAAAAACTATAATGAATTGGATGATTATATTTGCTTCCAAGAGCATGAATTGAACATGTAAGACATAGTCAAGTTCAGAAATCATTTGCAGGTTTTACATTTGATGTATGTTGTTGTTAAGAGTCTTTTCATTTAGAATGTGTGGTTCCCATCAATATTTATAAAATATGTTACCATTTACATATTTTATGTTGCATCCACTATGCTTGCTAGTTCGTGATACTATTTGAATATTGAAGGAAGATGATAGGTAATACCCACCTAAGTTTGTGGAGCTCAAAGTGTAGAAGGTTTAAGGACCTTGTTGAAATTTATTTATTTTTCTTGTTGAATCAGTGTTTGGGCATATAGAGGAATATATCTGAGCCACATGTATAAAGGATCAGCAAGAAAAAAAACCAAAAATTTTTCCACGTATAAAATCCATGTTCTTGTGTTGTTGATTCAGTTCATTACTTGCTTATTGTTTTATGTGATTATTGAAGTTAGTTAGTGAGTTTTAGTTGATGCTAATTCACCCCCTCTCTTAGCATCAAAAGTGTGTTATTGAAGTTAGTGAGTTTTGGTTGATGCTGATTCAACACCCTCTCAGCATCAAAAGTGTGTTCAACATCATGATCTTGGAATACATACCTGTCTTCCACTGTTCTATAGCACTATCATGTTCAACACACAATCTTCCAACTTTTGGACCAACATCCAACCTCTGAGAAAATTCAAACTACTTTATATACCTAAACATGCCTCTAGGATACCTCTAGACCACAGTGTTTGGACAAACAACGAAAACACCTTTGGACCACAATGTTTGACATGAATGAAAACCAAACAATACAAATATATAGACATATATTTCCAACAAAATACTCTAGTCCAACAATCATCAGCGGTGAGGGATGAGTCATTATTAATGTCCATTGAGGTAGGAACGATATGCATTAGACATGAGATGGAGTGGGACATATTTGATAAACATAGGTTTGACTATAAAGATGAGCATGTTTAAATGGAACATGGAGGTGATGGGTTTTATATCAACATTTTTACGGAGGTGATGGTTTTCATATCAATATTGTTAGAGAGGGTTTGAGAGTAAAACATGATTTAAACTATTAGAGATCACTTTTAAATCATACGATTTATACAAACAATACATGCCATATATTGAAAAAGAAACATTAACTAAGGGAAAGAAAAAATGATATTAATAGTTTCCATACTATTTACATAAATAATCTATGTCATCTATTGACAAAGAAACATTAACTAAAGAATCATAAAATTTATTTCATCTTAAAAATTTCAAAGAAACCTTGAATTTTACATGATACCATCCTTGTAATCATTCTCGACAATAATTATAAAAAGAAGGTAAAGACCATATTAATAGTGTCTATACTATTCACACAAATAATCTAGGTCTATATTGACCAAGAAAGATTCACTAAGAAATCATATATATTATGTTATCATGCACTTCTCAAATAATCACCTTCCTCTTAATCATTTTCAATAATGATAATAATATGATATTTAAAATAATATTTAATAGATTCTATACTATTTTCACTAATAATCTATGCCATTTATTAACCAAGAAATGTTTACTAAAGAATTATAAAATACTAAAGAACTATAAAATATTATCTTATAGTAAACCTTTTAAATAATTTTTTAATCATGTTTAATATCATTCTTATTGTCGTTTTGTACAACAATACTGAAAACAAAAATTTATATTAATAACTAACCTACTTTAAGAAAAATAAAAAGACCTTTCTATTATCCATGTGAAATAAACATGGATAATATAATAAACAATGTGATAAATGAACCTTAAATCTTAACCTATTTAGAGAAAAATGAGACGAAGTTAATGTTAAAACTTTATTACCATACATATTAAGAAACAAATCGAAGATTAAATTAATGAAAAAGACTTTATAATCATCCATGCATTCAAGATGATAAATAATGCGATAAATGAAGCGTAAACTTATCCAAAACAGGTTCTCCTTTGGTACGAATCAATATATTATAGATGTTATACATATTTTAAGTTCTCCTTTGGTACGAATCAATATACACTGTAGACAATGTGATAAACGAATCGCATGAAAACCTATTCAAAACAATCTTGAGCAACGTGACAAATCATGAATCGTAAACCCTATTAAAAGACAACCTGTAAACTCACGCAAATTACACCGGAGCTCTCCAACCATTTTAGGTTTTCCTTTGGTACGATTCAATATACACCGTAAACTTACTCTCCACGTACAGCATAAGAGAACACAACCAACTACCGGTGGTGCCAAAGTCAGATGATTAAACAATTAGATGTGATAGATCCTTTCTTTTGTCTTGATCAGCGACCATTTTTGTCAAAATGCTACCCCACATGGCTTATCCTCTCATTCAAGCTGGGACAAATTCCTTAGGAGTTCAAATTATATTCAGATTCCTCAAGAGCGAGCTTTTCCGATTTCGTTTTCATTTCCCACGCATATAAACATTGGATTAATGCTGGTTCAGTATGTGATGAAGAGAATAATTGTGGCAATGGCAGGAACGAGGTTTGTGAGTCATGTCAAGATCATTCTTGTGCTTATTCTGGTGTATAATATCAATCCAATTTCATCCCAGAGTAGTGATGAGGTGGGCCGCTGTGGATGCAGTTGTTATAGCGGCATAAGAGCTTTCCCTAAAAAGGTCTTCACTCCCTTGCTTATTAGCGCCACTGTAGGGCTCTATGTAGTTGTTGCAGTATTTTGGCTTGCCTCTCTATGTCTCGCTTTGCGATATGGTCTGAAAAGCTGTATTCATTACCTCAACTTTAACAATGAGAGTTTTGAGGATTACAACGAGATTATTGCGCGGCCAAGGGTGCGATCACAGAACTACAACACCAAGTTCTTATCAGAAAAGAATCACACCTTCCCATTGGAATAATGTTATGGGTCCCAGGAAGTAAGTTGTGTACTGTTGATAATAGATACAGATGGATTATGTATAAGATAGACCATTTGTGTACTAGTTAGGGAATAAATTAAGAAACATGGTTTGGGTTTTCCTAAGGTAATATGGTTTGGGTTTTCTAGTGCTTTTTTAAAGGGAGGTTGTAAGTTCAAATCTGAAGAGTATGGTATATAGATCTTGTTTGTAGTACAGTTAAGTATCTTGTGTAAGGAGTGAGAGATAGTTCCTTATTTCTGTCACCATATGTAGACCAAAACATACATGGCTGGTATCATGGGCTATAAAAACTCATTTCTTTTTCTGTTTAAGAAAAATGCATGACCTGTCTTTCTACCATCTTTCTTTCTTTTCTTTTTAATATTCTATTAATTTTTTTTTATTAATGTAAAGTTAATTAACATATATCTATCAAAAGATAAAAAATTTTTTAAAAAAAATGGTTGAGTTATATCAATGTCTATGCAATATCTAAATTATGCAATATTGTGATGGTGCTTTTATAATTTTGTTTCCCATTTTTGTTTTAGACCATGTAGAGTTGGAGTTTGAGGATGTGCTTATTATCATTTTGTTTTCTAATTATATTTTATTATACATATGTGTGTATGAAGAAGTTTATATCACCATAAGATTGTTTTAGACTAAAATATTTTCAATTGGGAGTCAAGGATTGAGGGGCATACCTTCTCTATATTTTTCTTAGAGGACAAACTCATCTTTGCTCTTTATGATATTGAGGTCATACACTCACCAAGAATAAATTAGCAAAATTAAGTAGAACTTATTCATAACAAAAAGAAAACCATCAATTATATAATAATCAACATATTTTTTCATTGTACTTCAGATGACATATCAAGATAATATAATTTTAAGAAATAAAAAAGTAAAAATAAATATTTAATAATTATTTTGTAGAAGGAATTAATTAGTACTTTGAGTAAAATTGCTACTTAGAAAACAATCCAAGATTTCCAGCCATTGACATATGAATTCATTTTGAAGGTGTTATCTAGAAAGGAATTCATTGATTGAAAATCTATAATAAGTATTTCTATACACAATGAACTTTAAAATGTGTTGTTTATAAATAAATTTTATACTTCATAATCTCATATGCCTTAGCTAGAAGACAATAATTCACATGTTTAAGAATAGTTGGTGATTGGGAAAAAAATGATTATGAATACTACCTAAAGAAGATATAAGAGCGACTCACATAACTTCGTGAGACTATGTGATGCATTCATGTTATAGTAGTATCGTGAGGAGGGAATTTTGGTAAACGTAATGTCTAAAGAAATTATGAATAAAGTTCATGAGATTAAAGGTTGGTATACAACTTCTTACTTTCATGTATTTTAGAGTTGGAGTGTGTGGAAAACGTCCTTACATTCTTAAAGGTATGTTAGTGAAAAAGTGGAATTAACATAGATTTTTAAAATATTATTATGTGTTCAATTATATATGAACAAACGAAGATTCATGGAGATGATTTAACTTGTATGATACATAAGTAGTCTTATTTGAAAAATCAAGCTTCAAAGAATGCAAAGTATAATAAACACAATTTTTTTTTAATTATTTGAGGAGAGGCTATAATTTATTGAATCCAAGGTCTATCATTAAAGGTTTGAAAAATGTTTGGAAGTAGAACAAGATGTTATAATACTTCTCAACAAATTGTAAAGTTGATTATGAACTAGAGAAAAAATATTACTCTAGAATGAATTATCCTCGATTCAAAACGTATTGAATAAATACAATACCACATGTGATAAAAAGATGGTAAAAGTGTTTTAGATACTATTTATAAAATTTAATAAATTATTTCTAGGTCATTCCCAAGAATAGATTGGAGTAGAAGCAAGTGAAAATTGTAAGATTTAGCTATGAAGGTAGCCACTCAAAATCTAGAGGCAATGAAAAGTACATTAAAAAGAGATAAATAATATGAAAAGAATAAACTATATTCTCACCAAGAATGCAATACAAATCTATATAATGGATTGCTAGATGATCATTACATAGAAGACCCCTTGGTTATATAGCCAAGTTGAGTAAAAATGAGTGAATGAGACAATGTCACATATTATTGTCTCATAACATGATAATCAAGAGATGACTTGTAACCCACCCAAGGTGGAATCACATGTCCACCAGAGGTGGATCATCCTTTAATGTGTTTTGAAATTTGTGCGACATGTGCAACAAAGGTGTAGGGTGATACAGTGATAAGACGTAAAATGTAGAAAATTCCATCCACTATAAGTGGATATGATAATGATAAATCCACGTAAAGTGGAAATGATCCAAATAATCCTATGAAATTCCCTAAATAAGCTTAATTAAAGTGTAATTAGTACCTAGGTCAGAAATAACCAATGTAAAATACCTTATTACACCAACACCCCCCTCAAGTGCAACCTAGGGAGAATGTACAAAAGTTAACAATGCAAGATGGGTATAGGCTACTAGGATATGTTAGGTACCCATGTATAAATGCAAATGAAATCTCCCACAAACAGAGAAAGAGAGAAAACCACATGGGAAAAAAACTCCCCTCCAAAAGAGAGATGAAAATACACAATGCTCTCAATAATGAATGAGAGAGAAGAAGAGATACCATAAAGGCCTCCCTCAATGTCAAATCTCCTATAAATATGGTCCAATATGATGTCCAATTCTCTTCCATAGGAAGAAAACAAAGCCAATGTTACACCACGGATACCAAAGTCTGACAAAACCAGATACCAATATCGATAAATAACTAATGATGTATCACCCATTATAATATGATCGAGATTGGGGATGAAGACACCTACTTGAGAATTGCACCATTGTAAATTGTAAGAACCTAAGTGGTGTGTACAATTTCATGATAATTTAGTACCCACCTTAGTGTATTTTCATTTTAGTATGCATAATAGGACTTCATGTTGCATTAATGGATACCTAAATTCAAATATGGGTGCTTCTCTAGTATTCCTGAAATCTAATAATTCATTTCATCACGTAGGCCCTATTTTACTATTTGCAGTATTTGTGTTTTATCCCAACCTCAAGATTAGTTTTGTTCTATAATCTAGCATCCCTCAATCATTCAGGACCCATGGTCTTGATTTGAGCTCTGATTAAGTGGATCAAAATGCCAATGGATTTATTTTGCTTGAAACATAATGCCCAAGGTGTTATGTTCCTCGAGGATAGAGCTGAAATTGAGACTTGGGTTTGGTCTCAATGTTTTCATGGGGATTTAGGATCTATGATTATCTCTCCTAAGTTTATCCTCCAATTTAATTAAAGGAAAACATCAGAATTCATTTTGGTAAGGTGATAGAAATTGTAAGGTTGAAGCCCCAATTTGAAGACACTGTATGAAGTAAAATCTTGTGAATAAAGACAAATTAAAGAAACTATCAAGTATTCTATCACATCAAGTATTCAACATCAATATGAAGTTTGAAAAGGATCATGATAATGTCTAGGAGATTAATGACTGATGATTGCCTTATACTCTACCTCCTAGGTTGGGTATGCTTTTTTGTTATTCTCAAATCTCTATATTTGAGCTTCAATTTTATATTTGTTTCATGCTTTCAATCATATATTGATTAAATTTCCATGTAAGGTTTACACTATCACATTAGGGTAGAATCTGTACATTACATTTATGTATTTAGACTCATAGCAATTTAGACATACTCTAGATTCACAAGAATTATACACATTATCTTTGTTGTACTGTCTAGATATTTGTAGGCGGGAATCCCAAAAATGGGGGTTTGAACAAGGAAAACCCATATATATCCACCCAAGCACACATTTTAAATATTTATAGGTGCAAAAGAATTCAGAAAGAACTATTGAAAGAAAACTAGACTCTCTTCCCTATGATAGTCACTGTGTTTTCTATCCTATCTCAGGGAGAAGGTACAAAATGCCTCAGGTATTCTGTTACTAGGAATAGACGCCCTGGACATTTTGTTCCTCCTAGGTTAAGTTCAGATCTAGCCTTTAGATAGGTTCCATTTCAAAGATACCGGATTTGCAGTTATAGGTATCTGTGGGATCCTGACAGTTGGAAATTCAGATCTCTATAAATATTATTGTTATTTCAATTTTAGTTACATACAAATATATCTTAAATCTCTTTTGTACCTTACTTTTAGTTCTACAAGTTTATTTTCTTATATCATTTAGTCATAATCATAAATACATTATCTATCTCTTTCCTGATTCTAAGAAACAAAGGAATATAAACCACGAGAGCATAGATCATTTACATCCTCTCAATCAAGTGGTTTTATCATATTCATCTTGAGGTGTTCTTTTATTCCAATGTTCTTTAGGATAAGGGGATTAGACTCCATAACTTGATCGCTTTTTTTTATTGCACATTTTGGTAAACCTGTCTCTTTCATACATTTTGTCTTTTGATTAGATTAAATCTTGCACGTGTATGCTTTTAAGTAATAAAAAAGAACAAAAATATTTTACTTTCATTAGTGGTATTTTTTATTTTCATTGATTTTGTATATTAAATTTTTTTTTTAAAAAGAAGTATTTTTGTGTGATAGATAGTTTGTTGCATTTACTTGTTTTAATAATGTCTGATTTCTTTGAAGAAGACTTTAGAGACTTTGATCAGACATTTAGTAGCGATGAATTTGATATTTTAGATGAATCCCATGATGACTTCATCTCTATCTAGTCTTCCTCTACAACTCCTAAACCATCCTTTTTGAAAGGATTGATTAAGATGTTACCTGTGAGTTTTTGTAATAACAATGTTGACCAAGCTAAGGTAGTTTTTACCTATCTCAAGATCATCCTCAACCAATGAATAAACATATCATTACTGTTAAAGGTTTTAGTGATCAAATGTATTTCCAAACTCCTCACAAGATAACCATAATTGTGAAGGAAAAACCAGGAAGTCCTTTGGATTTTATTAAGAACCATCAAAAAGTTTCCCATACACATCACATGAGGAATAATCAACCACCTATTAACTCAATTATTTCTAATCCTCTTCCTACTTCTCAACCCATGCTTCCTCCAACACCTCATTTTCCTCAAAATCTTAGAAATAAATATGATTTAGTAGAATAATTATGTGCTACTCCTACCAAGATATCTATTTGGGAACTTCTTCACACTTCCCCTACTTATCATGAAGCTTTGAAACAAGCATTAACCAATCTATGTATTCCATCTCTTGAGAAAACAAATATTGCTTCTTTATTAGACTGTATGAATGCAACTAATACTCAAGATAAGATTGTGTTTTTACAATATGAGTTGCCTTCTAATTAGATTTAGGATCAACATGACTCCCTTATGGTTGTTGTCCTTATCAATTGTAATATTATACGCAGAAATTTAATTGATAAAAAATCCGGTCTTAATGTTTGTAGTACTGATCTCTTGCATATATTAAACACAAATACTTCTCTAATAAAACCTGATTCTATTCCTATTCCTATATATATAAACACATCTAAATAAGTGTCTAACGAAATATATAACAACATGTATAGATTTAAGCATGTATTTAGATGTTAAACATAAACACATAAATCATCTATCCATGGAACCAAAGTATATAAATCCATATATTTCAAATCATAAACAACACATAAATCATCTATGTCTAGGTCCAGAGCATATAAATATATGTTGAATGATAAACAAAAATGTAAAACATATAATAATGAAATGTATAACTCTAGGTAGAATCAAAGATGCAACATCCTAACCTACAAATTCATGAAGATGCATACGAATAGAGAGCCTCTTATTGAGTGTCTTAAGAATCCTATAGATGTGCAACAACAACTAATCCCTGTAAATTTAGTATAACAATTTGTTATATATAAATATATAATCATGTAAAGTACTTAAAACATATAAATTTACACGTACATGTACACATATTTGTAAAATTATTTAAAACTCACCTAGCTACTAGAAGGTGTCACATCCACTAAATCTCTCCTACGCACACACTCTGACCTCAGGTTGGAGGTAATGTGCTCGTCTAACTGTGCCTATAAAATATTATACATACGAATATCAATACACATGATTAAAAAATAATTAAACTATGTGTACACAATATAAACAAAAAATTGAACAAGTGTACATTGATGTTAAAATAAATGAAATTAAATACCTGGGTCTCAGGGGTAGGAGGATCATCAGCTACCATCGTATTGTCCACAAAAGATGCATCATGCACACCATCTCTGGTCCGAACCCTCTGTAATAATTAGGAGTGTTAGGGGGTGTGTATTTGAGAGGGGAGTGGTGTAGAGTTAGAAGTCTGAAATAACATATCCATAAATGATTCAATCTCACTAGTGTCCACCTGCCTCAGCCCTTGAAGATTATCCCCAAATCCCTTTATGCCCCCATCTATGATACATACATCACTAACTCATATCCCCCATGCAAATGTTGAGTGATCAGTGGGTGGGTCATGTTACATAGAGTGATATGAATTGTGTTGCGTATGAGTAAAGGAAAAGGTATGGGACGGTGCAACTATAGGGCCCTGCAAGACTCTAATGATATCTCTGAACTGCTGTATCAGTATCCTATGGGTTTGTATAGTATATGAATATGACTGTAGCCAGTCCTTGAGAAAATAAAATTCCATCTTCATGTGACTCTAAGATCCTGAAAGATCTTATAAATCGTCTGGCATGGGAAGGCCAACAACTATATATGCATCAAGATTTCTTGGGCCTATACTATATGATGCCTCAAAAGATGATCTAGGTTGAGGTATAGTCAAAATTTATCTTCCCAGTGTATCAGACATAATGTTGGTGGTTACAGATGTAATTTGACTGGTCCTGTCAATTTATTCCCTCTAGGAAGTAATGGGAACTCTATTGGAAATAGAGGCCATCGATGGTGCCACTATTGGAGATCTCTCTCCAGTCAAATATTTTTGAGTAGGTTCATGTCAATTAGCCCTATGATATTGATCATGATTGAAAACTCTGTCGCACCTTTGACCAAAATAAGAAGGAAGATATAGATAGTTGACCCTGAGGCCTAAACTGATCTCAGGATACAACTGCTATGAAAAATACAAGGAATTCTTTTCGTTATTAGGAGAATGAACATAAGTCACAAGGAATTATGGGTAGATAATAGATGCTATCTTAGGATCTACATATGGTGTGACCTAGTAATCCCTCACCTTCATCTTCCCATGATAATGTGGGAAGACCTCCCATTTAATGATGTCATTTAATACACATCTCTAGACCATCTCCAAGGACACATCACCCAAAATATCTTCTCTTAGCTCTCAAAAAATATCAGAGATAATGTGTGTGGTAAATTTAGTGTGATATATCATGCACTCTGTCAACTTTTCAAGACTTGTCAGAATAGTGGTATAAATATATCTGTACACCCCATCTTGAGATCTACTAATCATAGCTCTTAATCTTCTCATCTCTATGCGAGGGAAATATAATAATAGTAATATCAGGAACTCGAGCCTCATCAGGATGTGCATCACCATCAGGTGCACCACCATTAGGCACACCACTCTAAGGTGCAAGACCCTGATGTGTATCACCGTGAGCATGTGCCATCTGGGGTAACATGTTAAATGTTAAAAATTAAGTAAGTACATTAAGTGCATGTAAAATTAATATAAAACCATCCATTAACTATAAACTAATATTAAAATATAAAATACATGTATAGTTAGGTCTAAAGGGTCCTTGGATGTATTGGTAGGTCTTAAGTCCAGTCTTATTAGGTCTTAAGGGGTCCTATTAGGTCTTAAGTGGTCTTACTCTACGTCTTAAAAATCCTAAGAGTTCTTAAAGAGTTTTATGTCACAATAGGGGTCCTATTAGGTCTTAAGGGTCCTTGGATGTACTAAGGGGTATTAATAGGTCCTATTAGGTCAAGTAAGTGGTCTTATTATGTCTTATGGGGTCCTATTAGGTCTTAAGGGTCCTATTACGTCTAAAGGGTCCTTGGATGTACTAATTGGTATTAATAGGTCTAAAGGGTCCTTGGATGTACTAGTAGGTTTTAAGTCCAGTCTTATTAGGTCTTAAGGGGTCCTATTAGATCTTAAGTGGTCTTATTCTAGGTCTTAAAGATCCTAAGATTTCTTAAAGAATTTTATGTCACAATAGGGGTCGTATTAAGTCTTAAGGGTCCTTGGATGTACTAAGGGGTATTAATAGGTCCTATTAGGTCACGTAAGTGGTCTTATTAGGCCTTAAGGGGTCCTATTAGGTATTAAGGGTCCTATTACATCTAAAGGGTCCTTGGATGTACTAATTGGTATTAATAGGTCTAAAGAGTCACTAGATGTACTGTAGGTCTTAAGTCCAGTCTTATTAGGTCTTAAGGGGTCCTATTAGGTCTTAAGTGGTCTTATTATAGGTCTTAACAATCCTAAGAGTTTTTAAAGAGTTTAATGTCATAATAGGGGTCCTAAAGGGACATAGGGTACTAATAGTGGGTAAGTACACAAAGATGGGGGACCAAAAAGGGGGTATAAGAAGCCACTTTTTTTTTTTCTGAAATCAACAATTTCTGAACTTCAATGAGAAATTGAGGATACTTACACTCAAAATTTAAAATGTGACGAAAAAAAGAGTTGTTCTACTCTGAATCTAGTTTCTAAAATACTAATTTTTTTTAGAAATGGTGGAGATTAAGGCCCTCAAAAAGGGGGAGCACAAAAAGTGGTCCTATTTTTTGTGAAAAAACATAACATAGGGTCTGGTGTGCTCCCCCTAAAATGTTAACTTTTTAAAAAAAAAATTTAATCACTTCGGTGAGAAATTAGTTAACACCACCTAGTTTATCCCAAATTTTTCTGCTAATTTTTTTATGAAACTGTGATTTTTTGCCATTTTTCGAAGTGGACACATCCTGAAAATGTGAAATTTCTATGTGCTCCACCTAGAAACCATTGAAAACTAATTGAAAATCAAAACTTCTTTTTTTTAAAGTGTGTATAATGGAGTCTAGTTTCTGAAAATGTAATTTTTTTCAAAATTTGATGAATGAGCCAAAATCTAAGCCCAAATGAATACACGTTGGTTTTTGACAAAAATCAGACATACTTAGAAAAGAAATTAGAGATGAAATGCTTAACATAATTAGAATTCAAAATAAATTACATGGTTAGATAGCTATGAGAGAGATCTACAATATCACGTCGTCTGATTTTATCATTATTGAGCCACGTGCAAACCTGACGGAGAGCACACAAGAAAAAATATTATTTTTTAGTAGGTTTGCTGGAAAACACGTCTCAAGCCTGTTTGAATCCTCCAAGCCTTTGGGTTGGAACTGCAAGGCAAATCCAAGCCTTAGGCTTGGTAAAATTCAATGTCATTAAAAGGGGGCACGCCCTATAGGGCGCACACCCTATACTCACTATAGGGAGTGCGCCCTATAGGGTGTACACCCTATATGGCATTCACACTAAAGGGTGTATGCCCTATATTAGACACAAAATCACAAAAGGAAGGAGAGAGAGAGAGAGAGAGAGAGAGAGAGAGAGAGAGAGAGAGAGAGAGAGAGAGAGAGAGAGAGAGAGATCAATNGAGAGAGAGAGAGAGAGAGAGAGAGAGAGAGAGAGAGAGAGAGAGAGAGTCATCAATTTGATTAGTCATGCTAACCAAGGTTTCCTTTTGTAGGGATTGAATGAAAGACTAAACAATCGCAAAGAAACCCATCACAAGAAACCATTTCAGAAGATAAACTTGGAAGGAAGTACATATTTGAAAGGTTTGTCTATATAAGATGATATGAATTTTTGTTTACCATGCCATGTTAAAGGATTGGTTGGATTTGGAGTTCCAAGCCACCCTGTCGATCGACTGCTAAAGCTTAAAATGTTTGTGCAAGGACCCCCCTATTTTTATTTTGAAAATGTGTTTAATACAATAAGGGGTACACATGGGCGAAAATATCTTGATATCTCCATAATATTGAACTAGAATTTGTGGATTCTAAGTACTTTTTAGTTTATAGTAGAAAACATGGCTATGTGCATAACCTTCCTATTGATAATCATTTTTAGATTTTACGTTTGCCACCAATGACAATTGAAGAGGCATTTCCTGAATATCAAAAGTATTGTCATATTTTACCTTTGCCACACACCTATCTATTCTTCCAAGATAGATTGTATATGATCCCTTGGAAATACTTTCCAGGTAGAAACGATAAGATACCACCTTTCTGTTTTGAAGCCTATTTATCCAAAGAGGATAAATGTCCTTTCTCTGTTATCTAGAATTGGAAGTGTAGAAGTTGCTTTGCATCGTTTGGGTATTCTACTCAATTATGTTGTATCTACAAAAATTTTCAAACAAAATAGGCTTATTCTCAGAAGCTGGTGGGAAAAATCATATCAAAAGGGTAAACTAATTGAGGTGGGGGATGTGAAGGATCTAACAATAGAAAGACTTGATGAAATGATTAACTCAATTGGAGGTTTTGGTCTCATAATAGGTGGAAGCCCCTATAATAATCTGTTAGGAAACAATAGATCACTACAACATTTGGGGTCAGATTTTGACGCCAATTTGTGATGGCACTACCATTTGTGTGTGATTTTTGTGTTTTTTTCCCAAGTGCCCCCGATGCTGTTGTAATGGCGACGATACCATCGTAATTGTGACACCCTCTTGATTATAAACAAAAAATACATAAAAAGAAAGGCTCATTTGTGATCGAGCTGTGCATGCGAGCGAAAGAGGGCCCAAATTACTATTATATGTCGAAGACACGAAGAATAGGTGAATCTCAATGGATTTTTTTAGCTAAAGATCCTGTAGGATTCTTTGCATTCAATCTGGCTGGTAAGCTCTCCATTTTGTTGCGTAGGTTGTGTCCCTCATTAGGTATGTCTTTGTACCTTTTATTAAATGAAATATCACTATTGTAGATCATTTGTGATTTAATTACTTGAAAAATCATAAAAACTCCATATTTTCCTCTTGTATTGGTGATTTCATTAGACATCTGGAATTTTTCTTATTAGCTTTTGATATACGTGTCTCTTCTAAATCTAATTTTATATTCTCATGAATAAGGGTTCATATATTTGTGCTCTATTTGAAAGAAAAACATAATGAAAACCCTACAAGCTCTATTTTTCTTGCAAGCCACGGGTCTCTCAGTTGAGGGTTTCAATTGTGAAAACTGTGACTTTACTCTTTGAAACCCATTTTAATTTTATGCACATTAATACGTTAATTTATTCTTATTGAAATTAAATACCACATTAGGATAAAGATACATAAATAATTATTGAAAGAAAAATTGTAGTAATACTCTTATATTTCTGCAAGAAACATACAAACTGTGCCATTTAAAAAAATTGATCGCAGTATATATATGGAAATGGCTGGTTACAAGAGGAATTAGTTACATTCATAGGAATCTACCATACCTAGGTTTTTTTTTCAATTACCAAGTTGTTGGTTAACAGTTTGTCCTCTCTTAAGATTTTCAATCTTGACTCTCTATACACCCACGGTGAGAGAACAAAAGGATGTCCACCAACAAATTGGTCAGTGTATGTCCTCTATCACTACCCTCTGAATTGACAGGTACAACTCCCTGATTGTGTATGATGTTCAATGAATGTGTCTTTATACTGATCACCAGGTCATCTTTTGTATGATTTAACTAAATTGCTTGTAGACACAAACAATTCAGGCAAGAATCATGTGAAGATAATCTACAACCTTCAATAGAATGCTGATTATAGATCATCAAGAAGACTACCTTCCAACTAAACCTATCTATTCTAAGAATGCATATTCTACTAATGAGAACAGAAGCAGAATCATATATAGACGACAAATAGAATTTCTTAGACTGCAACTACTAATCATGAAATAGAATTCAAGTAGAAATTACAGCTCCATATACAATTTTACTTTCCATTCAGATGCAAATATGAATTAAGAATGGAACAACAAACAAGGACTAAAGCTTCTGTAAATGGAATCACTACTGCTTCAATAACCAGTTTTTCGACCCTGTATACTGAATTCTTTTCAGAATTTATAGAGTTTACATTACATCAGGCTTCTAAGAGCCAATGACCTTCCCTCTTCTTGGAATACAAACATACAGAATACAAAGGGAAAGACTTTTCAAGTCTGGGAACTCAAACAGTCACTTATAGAATCTGGAGCTCTTCATTTCCAACTAGTATTATCGAACTGAATCCATTGGGCCACGGAGTCTAAACAACGGCTTATGTTCAAACTTAACCAACATGTAAACAGTAGCTAACATGATATGCAACCAACATTCATCCTTTCTTAGATATATTAAAGAAAATACAAACCAGTTTCTGTCGTTATTTCATAAGAAATCAATTCCCATAATGCAATTGGCGGAAAAACTCAAACTGAATGCTCCCGGTGAAAAATACCAAATCTGCTTCTCCACTGCGGAGAATTGAAAAAGTGCTTCTCTGGCAGAATATTCCTTTTTAATGGATCAGTCCCACCTTATTATAACTAATGCTTGCGGAAAATCGCCAAAGGAGGGCGAAACCCGCAAGGTGTAAAAATCCTTCTTTGCGAAAAATTGCCAAAGGAGGGCAAAACCTGCAAGGTGTAAAAATCCTTCTTTGCAGAAAATCACCAAAGGAGGGCGAAACCCGCAAGGTGTAAAAATCCTTCTTTGCAGAAAATCACCAAAGGAGGGCAAAACCCGCAAAGTGTAAAAATCCATCTTTTCTGCCTTTGCGGAAAATCACTAACTGAGGTAGAATTCCACCGCGAAGAAGGTGAAATCCAATTCTGTGCTTTGTGTCTTTCTTACCCAAAAAATAGAAAAAGCTCTTCAAAATGGGTCGTGGGGTCCACCAAAGTGTTCTTTCTTCTCTTCTGCCTTTTGCGAAAAATTACCAACTGAGTGCGAAACCCGCACAAGGCAAAGTTCAGCTTTGCAGAGAATTACCAACCAAGGTAGAATTCTGCCGCAGAGAAGGCGATTTCCAAAATCCCACCGAGCTCATTCTCGCTCATCTCTTAACCAAACTGCTCATTGTTTGTTGCATTAGAATCGTTGAGACCTGAATGGTTCAATGCTGATTCCATTACATGAAGAATCTCTCTGAGTTATTTTGAATGCCTGAAACTTATAACTCACAAACATCATTCCACCTGCTGAAAAGATCATCAATTGAAAGGCTATAATCTTTGCCAGATCAGGTGCTACAACCTACCCAATTAATGAGACTTGAAAACATCCCACCCGGCTTAGAAAAAAAAGGCAATGGGAGAGAAGCCTGGAAAAGATTTCCTACCTACAAAAGACTTAAACCTAGACTCAAGACTGACCAGAATGACTCCAATAATGCTAAAAATGGGTGACTGAAAGTCAGACAACAGCTGGCTCCGACTGGGGGATCATGCACTACAAAGTGCATGAAGAATTCAGCTACTTTGGTTTCGCAAATGTCTTATCCATTGGGCTGCGGAGTCTAGACCAAAGAGAACAACAAGAAAATGCATACAAGGAGAGCGGGGGAGAGCAGGACAACTTGAAACAAAGAAAAACTAAACTCAAGGAAAACAACAGCAAAATGAAAAGCAACTGCTAAAACTATGACACAAAAAGAACACCTACCTAACTAACTACTACGCAGGGGTTGCCTGCTCTTCAATTATGCATCTGATATAGCTTCAAATCCTGCCCATTATAGGAATATGGCAGGGATTCTCTGGAAGGATATGTCAGTCTGAAAGAATTATTCTGATTCACCTATACAATCTGGAAGGGACCTTTCCACAAAGATTGAAACTTAGAATGCATTCCTTTAGGTTCATGCCTCTTATCCCACAGTAGCACCATATCACCTTCCATGAATTTTCTTGGCCTTGCTTTCTTATCGAACAACTTCTTCACTCTGTTCTGATGTTCAGTGATCCTGTCAACCATGTCTTTATAGCAGTATATAATGAATTCTTTAGTATAGTTAGGATGAATCAAGATAGGAGCATTTGTAATAGTGTTCTTTATATCCTTGAAAGCTCTTTTACCATCATCAGTCCACTTAAATGTTTGATTTCCTTTCATCATGTCAACTATGCTTTGCATAATCTCAGAAAAATCAGGTACAAATCTTCTCAAGAAGTTCACTTGACCAAAGAAAGATTTAACACCATTCTTACTCAAAGGTAAGCTCAATTGTTGAATAGCTTTAACTCTGTCAGGATCAATTTTGACTCCTTCTTGAGAAACAATGTGACCGAGGAGCTTACCTTCAGTGACACAGAACACTGATTTCTTTGGGTTCAAGGATATGCCTCGATCTCTACATCTCTGCAGAACCTTGGTTAGATCTCCTATGTGATCTTTCCTCTTCTTGGAGAAAGCAGTCAAGTCATCAAGATACATTGCAATAATTTTATTTTTGAGATTGGAAAAAGATAGATCCATATCCCTTTGAAAGGTTGCACCTGCATTAATTAACCCAAATGACATTCTATTATAGGTAAATGTGCCCCAAGGTGTTGTGAAAGCTGTTTTATATTTATCTGCTTCATCTACCTATATCTGATTATAACCTGAAAAACCATCTAACATGGACATCATCTCTGACCCTGCAACCATTTGCAACAGATGATCCATGTTTGGTAGAGCATAGTTATCTTTGAGGGAAGCTTGATTCAGATTTCTAAAATCGACACAAATCCTTATTTCTCCACTCTTTTTCCTCACAGGAACAATGTTTTCTACCCAAGTGGAATGATGGATATGGTAGATGATCTTAGCTTTCAGCATTTTATCTATTTCTTTGAAAATTTCCCCTTCAACCAGAGGGTTATAATTTCTCTATTTTTTTCTGACAGGTGCTGCTCCAAGTTTGAGAGGAATGGTATGCTTGAATTTCCCGTTCATAAAATTATTTAACTCGTCATAGCCCCAAGCAAAAACATCTTGGTACTCAATCAATAATTCTCTGACTTTTATTCTTTCCTTAGGAGTGTAGCATTTTCCAACATTGATCATCTTAGGATTGTCCTCAGTTCCTATGTTGATTCTGTCAAATTCTCCACTTGTTGTTCCCTTCTTATTTCTCTCCTCTTTAATATGAGCATCATGTCTATCAAAAAGTTTTTCTAAAGAAACAACATGAGGAGGAATTCTATTTTCTTTCAATTGAATGGTACCTAATTTCAATTCTTCTTCGCTTACTGATGGCTGCTCTGTCCTTTGATCACTTTCAAAGCATAAATTAGCAAAGGATCCCATTCCTTCTATGAATTGTTGAATGTGCTTATCATCTTCAAATACTTGCCAGGATTCTTCATTATCTGGCACCTTTGGTCTGAAAAGGACTTCCATTCTATATACCTGATCTTTAAAATTAGGATGAGGCAAAAGTAGTGATGCAGAGACTGCTAAGGAATCGAATTTAGAATTCTGGTCTCTTGGCACTGAAACTATTGAAAAGGCATCAAAATTCTCTATTTCTTCCCATACCTTATTTCTGTAATTCCTCAACCTATTGTTTTTCATAGAATATTGAATTCTTACCTGCCTCAGGACCAATTCAGCATCTCCTTGAACCTTCAGCAATTTAACTCCTTTTTGTTTTTCCGCCTCTATACTTAGAAGTGCTTCGTACTCTACAGTATTGTTAGTATTTTGAAAATTTAGTTTATAGGCCAAATGAGTAATTTTTCCATCAGGGGCTATTAAAAATACTCCAGCTCCTGATCCAGCCTTGGAACAACTTCTATCAAACTCTAATGTCCATAATTGCTTAGTTTTTACTTCTTCTATCCCTTCTTGAGCATCAGGACCAGTGTAAGATATCATATAATTTCCAAATTGCATCTCTTGATAAAGGATTTGTGATCTCGGATCATCTGACTTTAATACAGTGAATTTTGCTTTTCCTTCCAGTTCCAACTTCACCTTTTTATTTCCTACTTGAATGTAGGCAGATGTCCAATCTAATTTGATTTCTCCTCCCAAGTCTTTACAAAAACTTCTACTAAGCAGGATTCCATAACTTTTAGGGATATTAGCAACAAGAATTGTGAGCTTCATTCTTTTAGAAGGGTAGGCAACTAAGGCAACTTGAGCATCTTTAATCTGACCGATTAAGGGCACTGGCTTAGCATCCATGGAGTAACATCTACCAAAGACTTTGGTCAGGGACAACCCTAGAGCTTTAGCAACTGGTGCGGGCATCACATTATCTGAGGCTCCAGAGTCTATGATGCAATTACTTAATATGTTGCCATTAATGAAAAGAGACACATAGAAAGGTTCTGGTTTCAAATCTGAACCAGTAGCATGGAACACAGATTCCTCTTCTTGAAATAGCCTAGGGATCGAGAAATCATCTTCAATTGGATCTTCTTTGTTGATACTGACTTGTCTCTTACCACTAACATTAGAATTGACATGAATGTTTTCTCCGTCTTTACAATGATCAAACAATTTTTTGCATTGATTAGGATGTGATTTCAAATAATCCATGGTGGATATTTGAATTTTAGTTTCTTCACAAAATTGAATGATGTCAAAAGAGGTAGATGACTTATCTGTTTGTTCTTTTTGTGAAGAACTTGATGCTACATTATTACCTTTATCTGCCTTATGAGAATGTGCTGGATTTTGAGCAGGAGCGACATTAGAAACCTGACCCGTCTTTTTCTGACTTCTAGTCATCACTATCAGCTGAGGTCCATCCAAGGTAACAAAACAATTTCCTCCACTTTCTGAATCAGATTCATACTCACAATACAAATTTACGGAGTCACCATGGGGAGCATGATCATCCTCATCTTCTGGATATTCAATTCTTTGCCTTGTTTCTCCTAACATCTGCAAACATCTAATCATATCTTCACAGGTATTACCATCGTGATCTGTTGTGGTGTGAAAAGCACAAGAGTTCTGACCTTTAGGAGCCGCTTCAATGGCTAATCTTTGCTGAGAGGCGGGAAGCTGTAAGTTCTTATTTCCACCTTGATATCTTGCTCCTTCTTGATAAGGCTGATATAATGAATGAGCAGGTCTAGCAATTTGCTTCTTTAATGCAATCATCTCATTGGACAATTTTTGCAACATCGCCTCGGTATTGTTTGAAGTGCTAGTTATATTGCTTGAAGATCCAGTGTGATATTCCTTCTTCCATTTCCCAGAGGCTATCATGTCATCCTCCATCTCTACTGTAAGAGTTTGTGCAGCTTGTAAAGTGGCCACATTAGCTCTTCTTATTTGATAGCCAAGTTCAGGAGGCATGGAGCTGATGTAGAAGGTTTTCTGATTGTCTCCTGTTGGAGTGCTAACAGCTGGTATTCTTTTGATGAGTTTATTGAATTTTGCATTAAAATCTCTCATAGGGATGGATGGTTCTTTCTTAATTTGTGCTAATTGTAACAAGAGAACTTGAGCATCTTCAGTGCTCTTATATCTTGCTTCAAATCTTAGCTTCATGGTGTCCCATCCAGTAATACAGCCTGTAGGTAAGTCTTGGAACCAATCTGTTGCATCATCTACCAACGTATCCACAAACATTTTGACTGCAACATCTTCATGTTGGGGGTTCACCACACTACATGCTTTTTGGAATGCGCTCAAGTGTTTTTCCACTGATACTGTGCCGTCACAATGAATTTAGGAAAATTCTTCCTTGAGGCCCTTGGCAAATCATGATTTTCTGTGAGGCTTAGAGGTCCAATTGCATTTCCCCAAGCAACGGCCATGTTTAATAACCTTGTGTTTGGTTGAGAAGTTTGAAAGGAAACTGAAAGAGGAAGTGGGATACCGTGAAGGATCAATGAATTACAGGTGGTAGAAACAGGAATTCTACCAACGGGAGGTGAAGAAGATTTACTTCTCTTTGTTCTGAAAGGAATTTTAGTAGGTAATTGAATTTCTTCAGACTTGTTATCTCCAACTTCTTCTCTTGACTTAGCTCTTCCTTTCCTGTAAATGTCTTCAAGAATAGGGAAATTGACTCTTTTAAGCTCTTCGTATACTGGATCAACCTTTCCCTTCTGTTTTGCACTCCTGGTGAATCTGGAATCTAGGATGCCTGAAAATTCTGAGAAAACTTATGATATACTTTCTTTCTAAGTCTTTCCCCAGTAGAGTCACCAAAAACCATTGGTTAATAGTTTGTCCTCTCTTAATATTTTCAATCTTGACTCTCTATACACCCACGGTGAGAGAACAAAAGGATGTCCACCAAAAAATGGGTCAGTGTATGTCCTCTATCACTGCCCTCTGAATTGACAGGTACAGCTCCCTGATTGTGTATGATGTTCAATGAATGTGTCTTTATACTGATCACCAGGTCATCTTTTGTATGATTTAACTAAATTGCTTGTAGACACAAACAATTCAGGCAAGAATCATGTGAAGATAATCTACAACCTTCAATAGAATGCTGATTATAGATCATCAAGAAGACTACCTTCCAACTAAACCTATCTATTCTAAGAATGCATATTCTACTAATGAGAACAGAAGAAGAATCATATACAGACGGAAAATAGAATTGCTTAGACTTTAACTACTAATCATGAAATAGAATTCAAGTAGAAATTACAGCTCCATATACAATTGTACTTTCCATTCAGATGCAAAAATGAATTAAGAATGGAACAACAAACAAGGACTAAAGCTTCTGTAAATGGAATCACTGCTGCTTCAATAACCAGTTTGCCGACCCTGTATACTGAATTCTTTTTAGAATTTATAGAGTTTACATTACATCAGGCTTCTAAGAGCCAATGACCTTCCCTCTTCTTGGAATACAAACAGACAAAATACAAAGGGAAAGACTTTTCAAGTCTGGGAACTCAAACAGTCACTTATAGAATCTGGAGCTCTTCATTTCCAACTAGTATTATCGAACTGAATCCATTGGGCCACGGAGTCTAAACAATGGCTTATGTTCAAACTTAACCAACATGTAAACAACAACTAACATGATCTGCAACCGACATTCATCCTTTCTTAGATATATTAAAGAAAATACAAACCAGTTTCTTTCGTTATTTCATAAAAAATCAATTCCCATAATGCAATTGGCGGAAAAAATCAAACTGAATGCTCCCAGCAAAAAATACCAAATCTGCTTCTCCACTGCGGAGAATTGAAAAAGTGCTTCTCTGGTAGAATATTCCTTTTTAATAGATTGGGCCCACCTTATTATAACTAATGCTTGCAGAAAATTGCCAAAGGAGGGTGAAACCCGCAAGGTGTAAAAATCCTTCTTTGCGGAAAATCGCCGAAGGAGGGTGAAACCTGCAAGGTGTAAAAATCCTTCTTTGCGGAAAATCGCCAAAGGAGGGCGAAACCTGCAAGGTGTAAAAATCCTTCTTTGCGGAAAATCACCAAAGGAGGGTGAAACCCGCAAAGTGTAAAAATCCATCTTTTCTTCCTTTGTGGAAAATCACCAACTGAGGTAGAATTCCGCCACGAAGAAGGCGAAATCCAATTCTCTGCTTTGTGTCTTTCTTACCCGAAAAATAGAAAAATCTCTTCAAAATGGGTCGTGGGGTCCACCAAAGTGTTCTTTCTTCTCTTCTGCCTTTTGCAGAAAATTACCAACTGAGTGCGAAACCCACACAAGGAAAAGTTCATCTTTGCGGAGAATTACCAACCAAGGTAGAATTTCACCGCGGAGAAGGCGATTTCCGAAATCCCGCCGAGCTGGTTCTCGCTCATCTCTTAACCAAACTGCTCGTTGTTTGTTGCATTAGGATCGTTGAGACCTGAATGGTTCAATGCTGATTCCATTACATGAAGAATCTCTCTAAGTTCTTTTGAATGCCTGAAACTTATAACTCATGAACATCATTCCACCTGTTGAAAAGATCATCAATTGAAAGGTTATAATCTTTTCCAGATCGAGTGCTACAACCTACCCAATTAATGAGACTTGAAAACATCCCACCCAGCTTAGAACAAAAAGGCAATGGGAGAGAAGCCTGGCAAAGATTTCCTACCTACAAAAGACTTAAACCTAGACTCAAGACTGACCAGACTGACTCCAATAATGCTAAAAATGGGTGACTGAAAGTCAAACAACACAAGTGAATAAAACATTTAGCTTGTTCATAGAAGAAACCAGCTTGGAAAGAAAAACACATACTAACAATGGTACCTACTATTCAGTATTCAGTTTTCTATTTACATCAACTGTGGCCTCCGATGATGGCCACAAATAACAACAGTGATCTTGAATGCCGTGCTATATTGAAACCCAATGACCCACCATCAAAAATGGTTTGAAAAAGGAGAAGTAGACGGATATTCGCTCCTCAAAACATCATCCCAATACTCCCGCTTCCCACATTTGTTATATAAATTTGCAACTCCTCAGAATTCAACGGTCTCTCATTTAAGAAATTGATAAAAGAAGAACCTTATCAGACTGAGCAGGAACATCAAAAGGAGCAGAAGATGAAGATGGTCTATTAAAACAATAATAGATTATTGTTCCATAGTATGCTAATTTATTGAAGTTCTTGTCACACATTGCTCCACATTGCTCCACTCTACCTGCACTAAGGTTATTGGTCTTTAGTTATGTCATTTTGAGGAGTTATCATGAGATTTTTGTGTTCCTTGTTATTGTCATATAGGAAGATGATAATAATGAGTCTTGGTCAAAATAATATTCTAGTATATCCATGGTGGCTAGATCATTTTCCTTATTTTTATGGATTCCTACCTAAAATAGGCACACTAGGGGGTAGATCGACTTAGGATATTATCATTGACCTTGTTGTAGGATTGATTTGTTCTAGTGTTGATACTGATACTCTGTGTGTTATGTCCTAAATTGATTTTCCCCACACACACTATTGACTCCATTTCTAAAGGATCTTACAATAGATTTTATCATTCCCCTTATAGATACATATAGATTGTATAATTTTTTGTGATGATATTTTAGAGGATATTAAGTTTATTTCAGATCTTGCGTGTCTTAAAGGACCAAAGGCTTGTATCCCAATTGCAAATCCCCATATTGAGACCCAATCTTCATATTTTGTTGTTCCTTATCATCCAATGCCTCCATCTTCCAATATGACCCCACTGTACTTTATATATTTGAAGTTTTAGGTTAGTCTTTG
>MU224038.1:5326840-5339348 GCA_018584345.1 Thuja plicata | reverse complement strand
AAGCCACCTGCGGTAAGAAGGGAGCCTCCCCTATTGCTGAGAGGAGAGAGTAATCTCACACACTGTTGCCTAAAATACACATTTTGCAAGTTGTAGTCTTAGTGACTTGCAAAATATTTAGCCAACATCACCTCTTTTAGTTTTTAGGTATTCATATTATCCTCCTACCCTTTTTCCCACATACACATTTAGTTTTAGGTGAGCACTATCTAGGAACCGGCCTATCTTCCAGAGATTCTTCTCTCGTTTTAGGACAACCCACCACTCGAGAGAGTTTCCATGTTTCAACAGGATAGCTAAATTTCATTATCAAAGCTAAAGGCGCAATCCTGATTGACAACAATTATCAATGAAGAATTGAAGGTGTCTCCATTTTGACTGGGATTCATCCCATATAGAGTTTGTTTCTAGTTCAGATCGTCTCCATAGCATTTTCTTGTTTAGCATTGGAGGCTTGTTTAGTAGCATGAAGGTGAGATTGATGATTACTTCACCGTATTATATGCATCATCTTGAAATACATGCAAACTAATTGATAACTTTGCATTAGAGCATGCTTAGTATGCTCTTTTTGCAGATTTTTATTATATACTTGTTGTCATGAAGCTTGCGAATGTAGATATTTCTTCCTATTTCTTCAGATCTCTAGGGCCATATCGTAATTTAATGACAAAACTTCCAAATCCTTTTGGTTTACCTGTTAAGGGGGTAATATGAATATTAGTTAAATATTGTAATAAAGTGTATGTGCACACTTGTCTATAATGAATGGTTGTAGTTAGTTTGTTGTAATTGATGTTTATATTTAGACTATTGTTTATTCCTAGACTTTGACTAATTTCTGTTTCTGCATATTTTCAATGATATAATGTACCCAATAAAGCATGCAATTTCTTCTCAATCTTAGTTTTTGGTTATTTAATACTAGACTCCATTGAGATCTTATACATTGTGCATATTTGCAAGTCTTGTTTATAGATTTAGTTTTAAAGTTCTTAGATCTCAGGGAGCTTTCTCTTATAATTCAGAGAATGGTTTTATCAGATGTCCTTATTTTTGTTGTACATCAACAGATTCAACACACAAATTAAAATGTGAACAAATTCTAGGAAGGGAGAGAAGTAGAAGAAAGGTGAATGTTCAATGTTTGGAACAATGTAGTAGGAAGATCTGGGTATTTCTCATAAATGTGTATGTATTGTTTATTAGGGCCCTTAGCTACATATATTATTATTTGGGCCTTATAAGATGAGTAGGGAAATAAGTTGTTTGTGGAGTAGAAGACGTTTCAATTTGAAAGTAATTATGGAATCCTTTCATGAATTCATAAAAAGAGAGAGAAAGGAAACCCTTGCGCGTTAAATTTTGTAAATGTATTTCCTTGTAAAGTAAGAGGGAAAGAACAAAGGATATATTTCTACCATAACCACATTTAGAAATAGTAGACAACATGTGTTTCACATGTAATTTAGGATTTTGTATACCATAAACACATGCAAATTGAAAGGAGAGGCATAATCTAGAATATGCTGAATTGTTTTCTTGGAACAATGCATCATGATAAATTGTAAGTTTAGGAGGGGAAGCAAGTGAGCGCCATATGGGAAGGGGGAAAGTGTAGAAGGGGGAGACAAAGGGAAGCTAGGAGGGGAGGAAGAGAAAACAAGGGTCAAGTATAGTGGAAAAAGAATGATGAGAATGGGCAGGAGAGGAGAAGATGATAGGAAAGAAATAAAAATGAGAAGAGATGTTTGGTGATGGAATTTCCATGCCTTGAGAGTTTTCTTCTTCTAATGTTTACTAATTCTAGTATTTGTATTTTTTCTGGTTGTGCATGGATATTTAAAATGGGATGATTTTAACACTCTTAATTTACAAGCAGTTAGTTAACCAAACCTGTAATTATATACGATTCTATAGCAAAACTAAAGGAGTGGCACGGTTTTATCACATAAAAGTTCTTCCAGGAGATTGTGATAGTAGTTTTGATCATTCTTTCATGGTACCATAGCATCTTCCTTTGGTAGAATAGGAGTTCTTGTAATAATGGAAGATCGTTGATGCAAGGATTGTCAATGACAAGACATTAAGAACGAGGATTCAGGTATCGAAGAAGCTACAAATGGTTTGTCGGTAAAGACCAATGACGACTATTGAATGGCTACATATCAAAGATTTCCAATCCTATGTAGAGTAAGGATACCTATTGTAAAGCTAACAAGATTACCTATTATCAAGTGAACAAAGTTTTACATCATTGAAGAAAATGATCCTTTGTCAAGGATAGGAAATGCATCTGCCTGTTACATAGTAAAAGTGACTGTTGATTCAGCAAGAGCAAC
Source organism: Thuja plicata (assembly GCA_018584345.1). NCBI lineage: Eukaryota > Viridiplantae > Streptophyta > Pinopsida > Cupressales > Cupressaceae > Thuja > Thuja plicata. Next base: position 5,337,006 of record MU224038.1, on the reverse strand, counting down.
TGCAGGTTATCCATATCAAATGAATGAGACAATGAAATTATACATGCACGATAATAATTAACCTATATGAGGGTAAATAGAATTGGACAACTTACAAGAAAGAGAAGCGAACCAAACAAATCTGTATTGTAATCTAGACTTCTCTTGTTATAGATTGGGCAGCCTTATCTTTAATTCTTGAATATAAAAAATGAGATCACCTGAAATAGACTCTGTATATGAATAACAACATATCTTTTTTTGGAAAATTCCATATCTGCTCCTACTTCCAATTTACAGATGCATCCATTATACACTACTTTCATAGAAAAGAACAAATGCTATTGATGTTAAAATAACACCAGGATTCAAAGTAAAACTGTATAATAGGAAGAAATCCAATGCAATACTTTTTACCAAAGTTCCATGACTCGGACTCGCCCATGACTCGGCAAGGTCGACTCGACCTGCGACTCGCCTATGACTTGGCAAAGACTCGGCGATGACTCGGCAAAATGAAAAACAAAGATTTTTTTAGGATTTAAAACTTGTTTCAGGCACCCATTATTGAGTAAAGCTTAAAAACACTATAACATCATCTAATAGAAGCTAATTTGATCACATACATAAACATACATCCATCGCATAAGTACAAACGTAAATTGTAGGTGAATAATATATGATTATCTATTCAGCATTCAAGTGTACATAACTTTATAAAAAGAAAAACACGGTCATCCTTTTTATACTGACAATGGTATTTTACTTAATAAATACATTCAATCAGATGTACATTCTAAGTGGACAATACACAGCTTTATGAAAGGAAGGGAAAAACGGTCCCCATCTTTTTATGATGGTGATCTCAGATACCGTCCCTTTACATGATGTTTGTCCCTTTTGCAGATTTAAATTTATGAAATTTATCTTTACAACCTCCACGAGAACTTTACTGACTTTCACAATAAGATTGAATTATCTTGTTGAATTCAGCGTCATTGATGTATCTGGAGTAGCTCTACTTTTGTGAAGAATATAATCTTCTAATTATTGTAAAATTGATTCATCTGTAGGAAAATCTTGACCCACAAAGATTGATTCATATGTTGTTGAAGGGCTTGATTCCTATGTTGTTCTTGCATGGCCTGTTGTAGAGAAACATGTAGTCCTGGTAATTTAGGTACAGAACACAATGATCAATCAATATTGTTCAATTTCATTCCTATCCTAAAATATAGGAAGAGGAATTTCAAGTGGTGATATTTAATTTACTTGAGAACAATCATTATCTTGCAGCTTCACAGTTGGAAACATTTGAAATGATTATTAGTTACCTCATGAAATATCAAGCATGTGTTTTTTTGTTTTTTTAAGTCATCCAAGATGACTGCCGCGACCGGGTCATAGACCAAGGACTTGGCGAGTCATGGCATGATTTGCGAGTCATGCGGGTCATGACCCATGACTCGTCGAGTCATGGCCATGGGTCATGAAAACCCGCCATGGACTACTCGACCCGTGAGTCATCATAACTCGCATGACTCGCGGCGAGTTATGGAACTCTACTTTTTACACATACATTGACAAATCTAGAATAATCATGATGGTTATAAGCTGTCAACAATGTTACCTCAATAAGCTCAGGGAAAGCTCAATTTGCCCCAGGATCACTGACAAAGAAGTTTCATAATTCTTAAATCTGCTTTTCACTAGATAAAAGAAAGATCCTAGACAATTTTTTTCCTAAGAAATCCTCTTAAAATCAAATAGCTAAATTGAACACCTGATACTATCAGTTTCAAAAGAACAAATAAAATATGCTTGAAGGAATACCTTAACCTTTTTTAAATAAGAAATGCCTTGTAGATTTGGTAATGATAAGAATTAACAAGATAAAATAATTCCAGTCTCTGGAAATGATAACAATTAAAAGATAAAATAAGACGAGCCCGAGGAAATGATAAGAATTAACAAGATAAAATAAGACCAGTCTCAGAAGCTCAATTACCAAAATATTTATATAGATTTTTTATTGTCCTTTTACAAATGGTTTGATATCTATGATTGCTTACTTTCAGTCATGATCTTCCCAAATTTTTCTTTTTGGAGTGAAAAGCTTAAATTTTGATTTTTGTGTGTGCAGGTATTTTCTATTGTTGTTTATTACCTGCTGTATCCTTGTTATATTTGGAGGATTTATGTTCTATAAATTCAGGTAAGCAATTCATATTTTAAAATCTTTTCATGTCATCTCTATGTTATTTCTAAATGTGATCGAACAATTCACATGTGTGTGCACACACATGAATGCATGCCTACACATACATTTCTATATGAAAGGTTAAACTACAAAGTTTTTTTGGATATTAAGTTTAGATACACACATCTCAAACATTTTTGTATAGTATGGTATTTTTAATATAATTGGGTATCTATTAAGGGCCTTGCCCAAAGACAAAAACCAAAATGCATACAAAAGCAAAACAAATTGTGTATGAACAACCTCTTATGAGCAAGCCTAAACCAAAAAGGGAACTGTAAGAACCCCTGCTAATTCTGATTTGTTTTCTTCAAGTTTGGATGTTTCACTTTTCGTCAAACACTTAACACACAACTCACTGTTATTTGATTTTCTGATCATTGTTTATGTTTTGGGGTCTATGTCTATTGCCAAATAAATTAGAAATGCAAAGAATACGATAACTAACGATTAACGATTGCACTAAGCTTTGACAAGACAAACTCAAAGAAATGATATTGCATAAGCATAAATCAGAATTGAATACACTTGTTATAGGGTCTGATACAGTGAAATCAGACTGTAACATCATGTGGAAAATGCATTACATTGACAATTACAAAGTTTGATTTGGTTCCTCACACACTCGATTTGCTTTCTTGCCTGTATGTATTAAATAATTAAAAATTTAAGTTGTCGAAATATAATGATGACTTAATTTAATTATTTAATATTAAAGTGACTTTTAATGTCAACGAGAATTATGAAATAAAGTCACTTTATTTGAAATTAAAAGATAAAGAAATGGAATGCCAAGAGACAAGATGATGGAAGGCCAGGAGTTTCTTGGAGAATGCTATTAAAGAACAAGGGGAGGATTATTCAGATCATGTTCAATTGTTATTTTGAATTGAGAAAATTGTCTGATGCATTTGCATTGGTTAGAATTCTAGAGATGAAAACCTTCAGGAATTTGTCAGAGGAGCTAGACGGAAACCTGTTTCTTCTTGGAGTGGATTCATGATGGAGTCCACACTTGTGCGGAATCTGTGAAATTTGTGAAGTTTTTTGTAGAGACGCATTTGCAGAGATAAGTTCCAATAATAAGGATATTGATTGAATTGAATTTTTCTATATCTTTGGCTGGAGCTATCACAAGGATTGACAAATATCAATAAGTCGACAAGTCTTCATATTGCAGAGGAGAGCAAAATCTGAAGGTATTAATGTTTAATGGTGGACAGATAAATGTGGGCGTTTGATTATAAATCAAGAAATATTTCTGCGGGCCCCATTTCATAATTTTGTTAATTACTCTATAGTAGTGGTATGGACATCTTGGCTGCTTTGCTGTATCAAATGTTTTGATGAATATTTCTATCAGGCTCTTGTCTTATTAATGTTTGGACAATAATATTTGTTCAAGAATAAATATTAATGAACACAAAAGTTGGGAATTATATCGTTTCTATTGGCTGGCGAAGATCCCGTGAAGGAAGAGGCATACCTACAACTGTTTGCAAAAGAAACGTGGCCAAAGCTGAGGAAGAGTTTGGCATCTAGCCTAGACAAAAATTTGAGGTGAAATCCATATCATTTCCAGGTGAACATATTCAACAGGGCATATTGTGGAAATAATCGTGCCATTGGGCTCACACGACAGGGTATGGAGATTCAACAATAACAAGAACATCGTTCTGTGAATATAAATGGAAATGAATCATTCCACAACCGACAGTGAACATCAACCAGAGTAAAGCCTTCAAAGCCTTTGACGGGAATTCATAATTCTGAGAGATATTATAATTTGGGCGTTGAATATAAATGGAAAACTTCTAAGAGCTTATTATTATTTTTCTTTTCATATTGAAGCTGGAGTTTGTGCAGAATGCTTGACATAGGAAGCTTTGGCACTTAGCATTGATTGTTTACATAAGCACACAACACATACAGAGATTGTAAACACAACCAACATAACTAGGAATTAGCGGGTGCTGACACAGTTGAGCCTGGCCATGTCTGTTCACATCCCTGCTATTGAAGTTTTTAAAATCAAGCGAGCTTCCTGAGCCATACGGTTGGACATTATAGAATCAATATACTAGCAGTCAGCCATCTTCAGGTGCATAAATATCAAATTCACTATCTCTGCACATTTCTTTTGAAATGAACATGGTTTTGTATATGAATGATAGTGTTAACTGGGAATGACATTTGCATATTTTAATAGCAATGGTGGGTTATCAATTGTAATTCATATTTTGCAACTTGTGATATGAGTCTATATTTCTGTAAGTAAGAAACAATAGAATAAACATCCTGAATGTGCATACCATTAAAAACTATAAGAACAAAATGTTAACACCTCTATTTCTATTACAGAACAAACACCCATAAGTTCAATGCAGAGAACAAAGATTTCAGGAAGCAAGCTAAGTATTTGTCAAAACTACAGCTGAAGACAAGTAACGAATTTTAAACATTAGCTTCATCTAATTGTTTGATGTGATGACTCTGCAATATAAGTGATTATTCTAGATTCCCTTTGCCATGTGTGTGAATTTGTAATGCAATTTTGGGGGTTAGAACTGGTAAGGGATCTCATAGAAACCCAATGCAACTTAATGTGGAAGGGAATGGCCTGCAACTCTGCTGATGAAATCTGAAGCAATTCTGATCCAAATTGAAAGTGATGGCAGCCTCCACAAACCCTTAGCACCTATAAATGATCTTTTCCAATGTAGCCACCTAGGGAATAAGTGGAAGCTATGAATTACTATGCTTTTATAAAAATGATATGATGGCAAATGGGCCACCAAACTCTTGCCACTGGAATCTGATATAAACTTGATGAAATCTGATCCCCAAACTGCAATTATTCCTCAAACCCTAGCCATCCCAAATTAAGGAAAAATCATACAAAATCAGCAACAACTCCAAATATTCTGAAACCACCTGCAAATAAATGATATTTACAGATCCTTCTCAATGCCAAATACCTCTTCTCAATGCCAAATACCTGTAATAAGGTCAATGTGAATTTTGGAATGAATCCACCTAATAGGCTGAATGAGTTTTCATCCACGCAACCAAGAAACTCCAAGGGTTTTCGTCCTCAGATTTCTAGTAAATGATGCCAAAGCTGTCAAGCTTCGTAGAGAGAAATTAAACAAAACCAAGTATTTCAAATGACTTTTTCAAATCCCCTTTTATAATCCTCTCATGAAGTATCCAAAAAACCCTTTTTAAAATCCCTACTTTTTTATATTTTAATATTTAACTTGCATATGGGAAATAATAATCAAGTGACCCCTTCATATAATTTCTTTATTAATATAAATTCACTTTAATATCCTTAAAAGTCCATAAATTGGCACCCCACTTGGCATAATTTTTAAATACTTTATGACATTCATGTATTAAATGCACACTTGACCCCTTATATCCCCTTTAATCATAAAGATATTTAATTTAACTAATTGTATTAAAGTCAATACTAGATTAGACTTTAATTAATTAAATTAAATCATTAAACTCCATTAAATGCCAAATCAAACCAACAACTGATCCTGCCAACTTTTCAGATATAACCATGGTGCCCTTTGACCATCCAGATGACTTACCATAAATAGTATGTGTTAATGTTTGTAGGTTCAGTCGTATGATCATTAGAATACATATAATACATGATGATTAATAATAATATAATATATATGTTATATTAATATTAATCATATGAAATTTAATATTCAATATTAAATTATTATATTATTCTTAATTAATAATTGATTGATGAAACATTATAAGATTGATTAAATTATAATTAATGGGAAGAGGCATGTCCTTTCTTAGAAATAATAATGAATAGACATGTCCCATGAAGGGACATGTCTCTCCTAGCCTCATTCCCAATATAAATGAGAGAGAGATTGTTGCATGTAAAAAATACATACAACATAGAGTGATATTACATTTGCAGCTATCCTAAAAACTTAACATGGTATCAGAGCAAGGTTGCAAATGTAAGTGAGTAGTTTGTTGATGGTGAATGTGTGACTGTCTCAGAAAATACAGTCTCAGTAAAGGGACCATATCTCACAAATCCACTGTTGGATTTTTCTGAATTTCAGATATGTTGGGGAAAAACAAATTTGGAAGAATCCCACCGGAGTGATTGGAGAGATAGTATGGGGTTCAAAAGTTATGACGGACTGTGTACAGGTCTATGTGAAATTCCTGAAAGTGGTTTTCATTAAAGAGATATATTAATTTGTTATGATCATGGTCAAGCATTAACAAAGAAGAATGTATTCAAGGAAGTGTGTCTATAGAAGAAAAAAGAATTAAGTATAGAGTTTCAACTCTCAAGAGATATATTAATTTGTTATGATCATGGTCAAGCATTAACAAAGAAGAATGTATTCATGGAAGTGTGTCTCTTTATAGAAAAAAAAAAATTAAGTATAGAGTTTCAACTCTCTTGGATCAATCAAGTCATTTAACAAGAAGACATGAGTCTTGTTCAACGATATAAGAGTGGGAATTGTACATTGTGGGGGGAATAATAACCAATGTTACATTTTCATTTGAACCATCCTTAGTGGAGAGTGAGAAAATGGTGATCATCTACTCTAGGTTGTTGCTCTACATGAAGGTCGTCAACATGGCTAGCATGAATAACATTATGATCTGTTGCAGCGTTTCCTCCACAAACAACTTCAAAATTTGATGAGAGTTGATATTTCCTATATGGGCTCACCTTACAAAAGGAAATATTTGAAACTTAAGATAAGTATTCCATGTTTTATTAATGCACATGAATTATTGAGTTTAAAATTTATGCTATCCTATTGGCTAGTAAAATCTTGTATGCTTCTATCTTTGGTATTTTCGTATGAGCTAGTTTAGTTTATAAGCTATTTGTAATCTCTCGCTGACATACCTTCAGGACAGAAGCACAAGAAATTGTTTTTAGAGGGAGTCTGAATCTTTAGAGGTAACTTTGGACGAGGAGCTAAGAAGATTCATATCAGACTCAGAGGGAGTCTGACAGTTCATAGACATCTTGTGATGGCTGAAACAATTAATAATAGATAGAACTTGTGGATAGAATCGCCGATTGAGGCAATCCACATTAAAGCTCGTGAGTTTGTGGATAGAATCGCCGATTGAGGCAATCCATCTTACTAAAAGTAGAGTATATAAACGGATCCTGAAAGACCTCCGGAAGGCAAACCACAAATAAATTGATGCATTGAAATGGAGAGTATTGAATAGATGCCCAAATGGTCAGTTGAATAACCCTGAATTGCCCTCAAAGGATCCCCTAATCACCACATTTGCCTACGGGGACCACTAATAATAGGCTAACCTCTGAAAATAACTGATGCTTAGGAATGTTAGTATTTTCCAGATCTTCATAGGAATGTGATCAATCTATAGAGATCAAACAAAACTAAGCACAGGATGATGAAAAGTAAGCTTCAATTAAGGATAGATCATACCTTGGTTATGAAGTTCAGACCTGCTCTTGATGTTGTCCTCAAACCCTCTCGGTATGTGTGCTCAAATGTGTAATCCAAATCTGTCCACCTAGGGCTTGTAACATACAGATCGCAAGACCAATGTATCAATCCTTAGATGTCCGAATTTCAGATCTGAAATTCGCTGGAGTATGTTGCAATGATTTGATCTGTACTTGCTGTTGTGATTCATGTCAGATCGCACTCTAAATCTGATGTATATTGCACATGAATTATGAGATCGCTGTCCTCATTCCCAGCACTTACTGCTACAGAATTTGCTCCAGCACTAGCTGAATCGCTTCTCTAATGCAGATGTAAAACGCCTTCCAATGTAGCTAAGATTCAAACTTCAGGGCTGGATAAATTCGCTGCCTAGGAGTTGCTTGTCGAATCGACAAAGAGAGATCTCATGTTATGTTTTTGATGATCCTCTCCTTTGGATTCGATCACCTTATATATGTGATGAATTCATCCACAAGGAGGCCGACTTGGTCTTATAAAATACATTTAATTATTAAAGCCAAGAGGCCGACCTTGGGCCCTTAATTAATCCATTTAACATATATATATATATATATCGATTTAAATTTATAAACAATAAATAATAAATATAACCAATATTTATTATTATTATTTATCCTCATTGATTTATTTCCCAAGCAAGAGGATGTTTGCCGTAAAGGCCACAATACTAACACTCCCTCTTGGACTTGAGGCAAAGATCAACCCAATGATCTCCCTCCATCAGCCTTGATAGAGCTGCCAAAAACATAACCAACATGGATTCCTTATCCAATGATGCCATAGATCTCCTATCTATGCTAGTAGATCTCTATCTACTAGACATGATAATAACACATATGTTCTTCATCATTCCAACCATTCATCATAACTATATTGGATTCTTTATCCACTGGTATCATAGATTTCACATCTATGAAGGTAGATGCCTATCTACCAAATATGATGAGAACATAAGTCTCATATGTATATCATCATTCCCAAAGTATAAATTCCATATCCATATAAAAATCATCATTTCATGGTAACATCAAGTCACATGATGCTTACCAATTGGATGTGAATTTCCTAGATCCACGAGTCTCCACAACCCAAGAATATCAAGTCCATGATATTCAAGGTAACATCAAGTCCATGATGTTTACCTAGATTTTCAAGTGTGGATTGATCAAGTCCATGATCTTCAGATCCACGAGTCTCCATGACTCAAGATAACATCAAGTCAATGATGTTTACCAACCATAAGTGATATCAAGTCCATGATATCAAAACATCAAATCCATGATGTTTTCAATCAATCTGTGGATTTCCTAGATCCATGAGTCACCTTGACTCTTTTGAATATCAAGTCCATGATATTGAAGGTAGCACCAAGTCCATGATGCCTTCCATCTACAAGTCATCTTGACTCAAACATCAAATCCATGATGTCAAGGGTATTGGTTCATCAAATCCATGATGTCTACTAATTACTTAGGTGTGGATCCTTGATCCACAAGATATCAAGCAATGGTCTATCAGATCCAAGATATTTGCCAAGTGTTCCGAGCAATGGTCTCCAGACATCCCTGATGTCCACCAATTGCCCAACAATGGATCCCTGATCCATGAGTTACCTTGATTCCTTGGTCTTACTAATATCAATTTCAAGATATTCACCAAGTGTTTAGAGTAATGGTCTCCGACATTAAGTCCATGATGTCACCAATACTAAAATGTGGATCCCTGATCCACGAGTCTCCTGGACTCAAAGAATATCAAAAGAATAACTTAGTCATAAGCATAAGTATATCCAAATGAATAATCATAAACATATGAATCTCATAAACACAATCTTATCTTATGAATCCACATACGCATAAGATTAACTATTATGATCATATAAACAAATCTTATCTCATGAATAAGCATAGGATTAACAACTATGATCAAATAAAGTGTTTACACATAGAACATTATAATCTCAGCTATATGAAGTAAAGTATGATTCATTCATACACAACAAGCCAATAAGGTATGCTTCATCCATACATGCTAAGGTATACAATAGGCCAATAAGGTATGCTCCATAAATACATGCTAAAGTATACAACAAGCCAATAACGTATGCTTCATAACAATGTAATAACCAATGTATCGAATATAGTTCTCTCATAGAACAAGCCTAAATCATCCATGAATAATGAAGACATACTAAATTAATCCAATATGAAACATTGCACAAAACAGCTAGTGTAATGTATACCAAATAGATAGCTATGTAAGTTGTCATAGCTGTAACTAAGTTCAAGACAGAAATATGTCAATGCATATAGAAAAACTCCCCCTCAATATGCAATAGACTCAGTTTACAAAAGAAGGTAATTACCCTCATACATACCAGATTCTCTGCCAAATGTAAA
>MU224038.1:5247617-5307340 GCA_018584345.1 Thuja plicata | reverse complement strand
TGATTGGTAACGATAATTATGGCCAAACACAGAGATTCGTATATTCATAGCAGCATTGAAGCCAGCTTAAAGTCACTAAATCTAAATTAGCGATACCTACAACTATGACAAAAATCTCAATATAGAAAGGTGTGATTTATTAAACACCTCCCTTGAGAAACGAAGAGTAATATCATTTGAAGATAGACTCCCTTTCCAAGAGTATAAATGGAGTCTATTTTATAAAGAGGAAGAGGGAGGAGGGGGTAATGAACAACATCGGTCCAAGGAGAAAAACAAAGATTATAAAATATAGTTGGTACAATTGTTGTGAGTAGACAAGGAGACAAATCAGGGACATACACCAAGTTGAGAAGAGAGGGAATTGTATTAAGATCTTGAAGCTGAAATATGAAATGAATTTAAGTGTTGGTAAGGAGGATATAAGGAATCTCATAGCAAATTTATATGGGGAGTTAGTGATGACCTTATGATAGATGCATGATTATCTTATAGTTGATCATGAAGAAGAGGTTATAGGATCTTTTCGAAGAAGTCATAGTAGATTTATGGAAAGATTGAAGGATATTCATAGCAAAAGAAAACAAGTATAATTGGAATTGTTCACTTAAAAGAAAATTTGCAAGATGAGTCAATAATAGAGCTATAATTGAATGAAAATTTAATGTCAGTTTTAGAAGGGCCATTACAATTTGAACTAACCATCTTGCTAGGGACATTAAAATGGTAATTTGACAAAGAAAAGTGGGTGACCAAGCAGAAAGAGTGTCATAAACAAGAAGGGAACCAACACAAGACAACACTACTCTAACTTGTTCTTGAGAACTAGGGATTGGCCTTCCCAAGAATCCAATCAATCACTAAGAAATGTAGACAAAAGTTTTGGTGAACTCTAAAATTAGCCAAAATTTGTGTACCTTATTAATCTCCCAACAACTATGCAAAAGAATACAAAGAGTGGGTGCCTCCTCTAAAGTCTTTTGCATTTCTAGTTGAATGAGACTACTTTGGTAGACCTTGAATGACAATAGAGGGGCCCTCTACCACAATCAATTGCGTGTATCCATCTTAAAGACATTTTTTTGGGAGAGGCCTTCAACAACTACCATTTATTTAATTTTATTGTTCAATCAAATCTCTTAAGAGAAAGACCCAGCCAAAACAAAGGGAACCCTTAGAGTCCTTGAGAAAAAACCAATGCTTGCTAGTCTAGGGCTACCACAAGAAGGCCCATCAAAATTTCACATGCAAAAACATAAGGGTTGTTCAACTATTTTGCTTTCTTATGAGCATTCTTCTTCTCTCTTGATACATTGATGATGTATTATATTTATATTGTTAGTATGATTAATTTTAATATTTTTTAATATTTTTTATGTATATTGTATGGTCAAACCTAGCCAAGCCAGGAAAAAACATGCCATACTAGCAAACTTGAGCTTGAATAGGCAACTTAGGTGAAAACTTAACTAAAATGATTGTGGAAAAGGGGGCACACAATTAGTAGCTAGATATCATCTTATTAAGGTTCAAGGTGCTATGAGATAGAATGGATAATAATAAGATATTATTTCTTGGGCTGAGAACCAGAGAATTGTGAAACAAAGAGAGAAAACCCTAGAGCCTATAAATGGAATTTGTTTGTCTAAAAATGTTAGAATTTAAACCAAGGAGTCCATTGAAATGCGCCCTATAGCCAAGCATTAGACCAATGATGCTCAGAGGCTGACAACAACTGATATTTGAGGCACTTGGTCACGTACTTTTTACAAATTGCAAGCCTCCTTATTCACTGAATGAATGACACTTTTAATGAGGAAAGTGTCCTTGTCCAGCTCCTTAAGAATGCAACTAATGATCTCAACTTGTCAAGAAAATTTGTCTTCCTTTATGTTGTCCAAATTGCCATGTAAAAATAATAAGTGGATTGTAATTTTGTTAATGACTCTAGTTAATTCATGTTCTTGGTTTTGCTTGAAATATGTTGTATTCATTTATCCTACCACACACCAGAATCTTGTGTGATTGTTCTTTGGTCTTGTTGATGTGAGTTTTGTTCCACTGCAACATGCTGAATCAAACACTTAGTATTCCAAGATGAAATACCAAATACTCAATCCTCTGTTGATATAAGGTCATTTCTCATGCTAAGCTTGCAACGTGAGATCATGAAATGATTTCAAGGTTCCTTCTATTGTGGATACTCGCTCAATTAAATAATGTGATTTGCTGGTAATCACGTAAGGTGACTTACACTATTCATTCAATGGATATCAACTTACTTGCACTTCCAAAGATTTAGCTTCACTATGTGCAATGAAAATATAGTTTACTTTTCCAATTTCCACTTCAACTTAAACTTAAGCTTAACTTCTACTCCTACTTCTAACTAGGAATGCAAAGGAATCATGGATGACTTGGACTCTACCAAGTGAAATCTTATCAGCAACCTCAACTTCACCTAGTGCAAGCTTCTAAGGACCTCACATAGTTTTCATATCAACACCTTCACTTTAATCCAACTTGGAAGTACAAACTAAGGATCCAATGCCAATTGAACTTAAGTGCAATGACTAGCTTACCACACAAGGCTTCCTCACAATCAGCAGGGAGGCTAGTGGCCTATTATATTTGAGTCAAACAAGCAAACTTCCACAATTGCTTTCATCCAATTAAGCTACTTCTAACAACATGAAATGAAATCTACTCCAAGTAAAAGATTGAAGAAACCATGCAACACTTCAAAGCAATATTAAGTAATTCACCATGATGAACCAACAATGAATTATCCATTAGTTCAATAGCATCATAACAACAATTTGATCAAGTCTCTCCCTTGGCTAACCTACTCTAATATAACTTCTCTCCTACTCTAATCTAATGCTCCTTAGCTAACCTCTTTTTAACTCTTTAATGATGAGAAGGCCTTGGCCTTTTATAGATGTCTAATTACAACGAAGTGCCAAGATTCATTTCAAATCAAGGGCCAAGATTCATCCCTAGAAACCCTAATTAGGGTTGCCAAATTTTCAACCAATTACAAGAGGGCACTAAATTATGGGCCAATAAGAAAATTACAATGATTTATCAACCAATGAGAAAATAGGACACTTGGGACGCTGTGATTGCTCTTGCTTGAAATTTGAATTTTCTGATTGCCATGATTCGAACTTGAATTAACTTGCATCTCTCTTGAACTTATCTTCATCTTGCCTTGAACTTGGCTTTTGATAACTTGGTGTGAACTTCCTTCCCACTTGAAATCTTTGAATTTGAGCTTGAAGCACTCACTTGAGATCTTCTAAGTTATCCCAATGATGAGTCTTGATCCATCTCTTTCTTTTGTGAAGTCCTCAAGCTTGAACTTGGGACCCTCTCCTTGCCAACCTGCAAGAGAAAAAAAAACGCATGTCTTACTTCACTTGATTTGATAAAATATTGCCAATTAGATTTGAAATTTTGATTAAGTTAATTGATTTAAGATTGTGGTTGTATTGCATTTCAATCCAACTAACTAGCTCATTTTAACCTTTAGATTGATTCCAACTTAGAATGTAAATTTTAGCTTTCTAATTACCCAAGTTAGAAATTTGCCATTAATCACTCCTTGATTAACCGTTAGCATTGAATTGATTGTCGAATTGATGTTCGTTTTAACCTTTGCCAACTAGTTAGCTTAGCATTTGCATTTTGATTGTTAACTTTAGTTGACCTTGTTACTTAATTTGATTTGCAATTTAAAATGAAAGTAACAAGAAGCTAGCTAGAAAGAAAAGGAAAGAAAAGAAATTCATCGCTACGTTGATGACTTTCAGACCATGGAGGATCCTCCTCAACGATATCTAATTCCCAAAATTCCACAATCTTTACGCAACGGTGCCCAAATTTGCACTCTTTACCTTCTTTTGCCAAAAGTTTGAAAATAAAGAATTAGGCAACTTGCTGCCCTCTAACTTAATCAATCAATCTAGGATGTGTGGATGATGCCAAATGAAGCCTCCAATCCAAAGCTTGCCCTCCAAAATCCTTCCAAAACCTGTCCTTAACATAAGAAACATCAAAACAACAATCATTAAGCATAAAAAACAACATTAAGCATCCAAACATGAAGATAATCACGCACATGTCAGATTGTTAAATTATGCAGAATGTCATTGTTATCATGACAAAACTCCAACTCACTACCTCCCAAGTTGAAATGAACGAAAGCTTCCATTCACAAAATGATTTAGCAATGCTGCTAGGGCACGAAAATGCTCCCAATTGACCTCCAAGAAGATGAGATATTCACTTCCAGAATTCTGACGTGAGATTGTAAACATGTCAATTTGAATGCCATAGGTCAACAACACCATGAAGTGAGGACTAGAGGTTGCTGCTTAACTCCTAAAATCTAAAATGCCTTGCCAAGCACCAAATATGCCCAGCAAGTTGGTGGAATTCGCCACTCAACAAATCAGACCTGGATGTTTAAATGATGCCAACTTGATGCCCTAGGATGATGCTTGCTTGGCTTGGGGTGCTAGTTGGTGTCAAAACAAATCGCCAATGCTGGAAATGCAACCAAGACAACTCGCCAAGGGTTGAAATGAAGCCCTAAACAACTCGTCCATGCTGGAAAAAATGATGCAAGACAAATTTGCTGAGGCTGGAATGTTGTATCAGACCCTTGGGAAGAAACTTGCTGCTTGATGGAGGTCTTTTTGCCACATAAAAATCGCCCAAATCTGGAAATTCGGATCTGCCAAAGAAATTAGGAAAAAAACATTGTTTTGGTTTGAAAATGAAGTCTAAATGCTCCCCTTAAATACCCAGCCAAACACCCAAGGAGGGAGGACTTGTTTGGGGTATTTAAAATACTCAATATTAAATCAGAACCCTTGGATAAAGGGCCGACTTGGAATGGGGTTAAATTAATTAAACCTGAAATTTATATAGGGCCTTAAATTAGAGTTGAATGTGTAAGCATGTAGGCCCTTAATTAAATTAAAATTGCCAAGTCATGGGGGTTTTAAATTGCCTCGAGTTTGTCACCTTGTAGGCTTCATATTTGCATCGAAATCAACAAAACAAGAGCCTCAAATTTAAATCGAAATCCTTAAGGCATAGGTCCCAAATTTGCATTGAAATTATCAACATGTAGGCTTTAAATTTATATCGAAATTACCACACATGGGGGCTCCAAAAATTAAATTGAAATTACAAGCATCGTGGCCTAAAATAATTTCGAATTTCAACACAAGAGGCTTGAAATCAATTCGAGATTATAACCAAGCAAGAGGGCCCCAAAATCGTTCAACCTTGAACATCCAAATTGGCATTAAAATCAAATTTGCATTGAGAAATTGCTTGCACTAACAAGGTGGTCGAAATTGCCATCTTGGCATAGAGGTTACGTAAAATTTTTGCTATAATTGCCTTGGTGAAATTTGAAATGATGTAATAATTGCTTAGTCCAAATTTGCACGAGGTCCCACTCCCAAAATGAAACTTGCACCCATTGCCTTAGCGAAAATTTGTAAGAGGTAGCTTGTTGAAAAAATAGGGCCTGTAGGAACTACTTTGCCATAAATGAATTTGGGCAAGGTGGTTGATACAATAATTGACACAACCACCCTTCCCTAATTTAAAAGATGTAACAACTAGCATGCCAGATATGAATTTGGGCGAAGGGGTTGATACAAAAATTGACACAACCACCCTTCCCAAATTTATTTCTCTTAATTTCAATTCCAAAATTTTCCTTGCAAAATTAAATCATCCTAAATGTCTTAGGAAAAATTTATTTCACCAAAAATAATAATTCCATCACCTTATGCAAAAATCGAAAATTTGCAACAAGAGCCTTACCAAGATTCCAAGATGAAGCCATCATGATGTCAAAATTTGTAAGGGTGGGCTTGCCATAAAATAAATCTTGTGAGAGGTGGCCTGCGAGAAATTGATTTTTGCACCAAACTCTTTGTCCAAATTTCAAATACAATGTCGAATTTCAATTTTACTTCCAAATTTGCCTTGTAAGATCAAAAACATTTAAAATGCCTTAGCCAAAATCGATTTTTCCAAAATTCTCACCACTCGAGCCATGTCAAAATTTAACACAAACACCATTTCCAAATCGAAAGTTCGCACCAAGAGACCTGCCAGAAAGTAAAGGTGAGGTGGTCATGTTGTCGAAAAAGTGTAAGGGTGAGCTCATTGAAAATAACTTGTAAGGACCAGCTCGCCAAAATTTAAATCTTGACATGATCACCACGCTAGAAATTCCAGACAGACAAAATTTCCAAAATTAATAAAATTTCCAAATTTCTCCAAGATCGATTTCTCCACTCAAAGATAAAATTTATCAAATATTTGCAAGTTAAAATTTCAACTCTGAAAATCATGTCATAGCCATCAAATATTTGCAAGTTAAAATATCAACTCCGAAAAATGACATAACCACCATGCCAGGAATTACAACTTGTATGAAATGCCACCCTAGAAATTAAAATTTGCAGGGGTGGGCTTGCTGAAAATTAAAACTTGCAAGAGCCTTCTAGCCAAAATACCAAAGCTGGGAAACCAAAATTCTTCAAAATGAGTGATGATTGGTTCTGTGTTTCGTGAGCTGATCGGTTACGTGTTGTGTGAGCCATTGGTGCTTGTCGTTGCTACTTACAAGTACTTGGTGCTTTACGGTTCTCCTCCAGTAAAGACTTATGGATGGATGTTTGCCACTTGGTATGTCGAGGCATTGCTGAACAGTATCTTTGTTTGTTCGTGCCATTCGTTCCGCCCCGTCTTTAAGAGTAATGGTGATCAATCTCAACCCGAGAAGTCAATCCGCTTATCGAGATGTGTGTAGGGCCCGCAACGGAAGGATCCGAGGGATGTAGTTGACATTCGGCCAACTTAGAAAATCCGATTTTCACACTTAAGCTCGAAAATTTCTAGAATTTAGCTATCATCACAAGATCAATCTAATATTCCAAATCTTTAATTTGGAATTGCAAAATCGCCATTCCCTCAAAATTACTAGACTTAGCCAAATTTTCAATCTTGCAAATCAATATCGTTTACGTTCAAAATCCATCACTTATGTCCAAAAATCTGAAAATCGCCAATTATCTCCAATTTTAATAAAAAACCAAAATCGAAGTTGATATATCATCAGTCAAAATCCAGATCGCCATCAAAATACCAACCTCGAGCCAAGGGAGAGGCCACTAAGGATGGAAGACAACAAAATTTCTCAATCTTAGCAAAATGATCCAAATCCACCTATGGTGTTGAAAAACACCGATTGAAGGCAAGACAAACCTCAAATCCTCAAGTTCAAATCTCTCAATTAGAGGCTTCAAAAAAATGCTATTGCCAAAGACTACCACTCCTACCGCTAAAGCGAAAAAGGGGGGTCCCCATTTGCAATGGGGCGACGGTGTGAAAACCTCACAATAGGTCTTTGATATTTGTCTTCTCAGTTCAAAAGAACCTCACCATGTAAATTTTGTTTATCGAGATAATATACTCTATCTTCCTTAAAAATAAAAGCTATAATGTCACTGTTTTTGTGTTAGGAATTCTTAATATTTCGTATTGGGGTCCTTGATTTAAAGAAATATTTTAGATATATTCATTCTTAATTTTATAGATATTTTGCATCGCGTATCCTTGTTTTTATGCAGTTAAATATTTTTTATACCGGACATCTTGTGATATGACATTTAGAAGAGTTATTTTATGATATTGTATTACATAGATGTCTAACCTTGTTCTTTTCATGATTTTACTTTCACATAGTGGAAGCCTTAGCAATTCTGAATCATTTCAGAAAGCAGCTGTTGATAAAGCACGCTCAGTCATTATTCTCTCTGGCAAAGATGATGGGTATGTTATTTTGACCAATTATGCACAAGTATTTCTTTGTATGCAACTCTAAATGATAATATTTGATACTTTTCACAAAGACACTACTTTAACTAAGTTGACAAAAAGCATTTTTGATAATACATGTTTCTTATTGGTTGTTTCGAGAAATTCTGATAATGTGAAATTTTTTTAAGAAATGAATTTATGAGCAAAAATTTAGGTGGTAAATTAATTCCTTTTTCTTGAAAATATCTTGTGGTTAGAATACTACCAATAAGGAATGTCAAAATGAAGTAATATTTAACTCAAAAGACAACTAATTATGCACTAGCATTTTAGTTCATGCCTTCCGATTCAAAACAAAATGAAATAGATGTGTAGTAAAACCATTCTTCGAATTAGAAGGGGAAACTCCTCATAAATCAAATACGAACCTAAAATAGGACAATATGTACCTCCAATTTACAAACTTTCTAGTGTTTTTAGGGGCAATTTTTCTGTTTGTGTTAAAAGTTCAATTTATTGTTTGGATTCACTCAAGGCAAAAAAGCTGAGACACTTACACTTCAGGAAAACTATTTTTATATTTGTGATTTCAAAAATAAATCCTATGACTAGATGCTTGCCTTGTTCAGCTAAAATTAGATTTTTTACCCGAAGTTTCTTGGATGGGGATGGTAGGGGATAGGCAGACGAGTATTAAAAATGTTGATTTTTTGGGCCATTTTTGGGGATAGCTATATAATTAATAAAAAAAATTAAAATATATAATGAGATTTCAAATATTCATGTGATAACATTTATAAATCATTCATCATATACATCATAGATCCTTAATACATGACATTTGTGTTGAATTGAGAGTTCACATGAGAGTCAAACAAATTAGAAAATTTCAAAACTTAATTGCTTTCATAAATAATTGTCAATATGCATATGATATCAAAAAATATATACATTACAACAAAATGCTCAAAGGCTGCAAATATCACTTTAAATTACACTATGAAAATACAAAAACAAATAAAGTATATTGCTGCCCCTAATCTGCATCTCCCAACACCATATCAAAATCAGAGTTCTTTAAGTCATTGCCACTATGAGGGTCTTCCTCATTCAATGAAATCCCAACCAATCCATTATGTGCCTCCTCGGCGACCTTGGTTGTGTCTTAGGATCAACATCACATTGGAAAGTGGAATGTAACGTCCCATTTTTATCAAGATTGGAAAATTAAATATTATTTATTTCCCAAAGTTAAAATATTTCCAAAAAAGGATTAAATAATGATTAATTATTATTATTACCTAAAGTTTAATTTAAAGGTAATAGTAATAATTAAATTAGGTGACTTTAGAAATTAATTGATGTCACTAATCAGGCAACCATCAAGAAACTGAAAAGATAATATTATAAAAGGAGAGTTTGGGGATTGATGCACGATATGATTTGAATTAATTATTTATTTGAGAAGATATCTCAAATCCATTCTTGGGGTGTGTCTGAATTATCCATTTTTGGCAGTGAAGGATCTGCCCAAGATGGGATAGGAAGAATCACACAGGTTCTTCATTTGTGCTTACGTATGGTGTCATTCTGAAATCAATGAAATTAAGATCGATTTCAGGGAGTCAGAGGATTCTATGTAGCTCCATTGACGTAATGTTTTCACAAAGGCGATAGAGTTTGGTCTTGATCATTGTGGTTTAAAAGAAAACTTTAATCATATTTCCACAGGGATTTTATTTTTTGGAGAAAGGTGATTATTGGAGAGATTGATAGTCAAGACCATTGTGACTATAAAGGTTTGTCTTCTCCATTAATATGGAAATATCTGTGCACTTCCATTGCTGAAGAATAAAGTTAGACTTTATCTTACTCAATTAATCTTTGTTGTGGGGGTTGCCGGAGCTTTTATTTTCTGAAGTAGATTTTCATCAATCTATAAACTTTGTTGTGCTTCTCGTTACAAAAGCTATTTGATATAGATTAATCAATGTTATTAAGAATGTTGGTTTGTTATTTTTGATGATTTAATCATGATAAAACTTGACAGTAAATTATATTGTCGGTTAAGCTTTATATAATACGGGCATTGTAGTTATTATGGTGGAAGAATAGTCTATGGAGCAAGAATTAATTATCTTAAATGATTTGATTGATTACCTGTACCTGCAACCTCTGATATTAGCGAAAGATTTTAGGATTCTAGGAGTCATCATGCTAGGGGAGGAGATGAGTATAATTAATACTAATGCATCTTGTAGGTGGCGATACATATATGCAATGGAAATTAGGGTGGCAGATATTGGTGCAGGATTATTTTTGAAATGATGATCTGTACGTCATAGACAGAGCACGGAAGTAATAAGTTGAGGAAATGGGAGAAAGCACAAACATGGAGGATATTGAGATCACTACTCAATGACAAATTATTAACAGGGGTCACTTGTGTTCATTGAAGAAATAATAGCTTCTTAAGAGTCTAATCAGATATTGGATTTTGGTTAATATATGTGGTGAAATGACCCATCAAGCTACGGGCAAACATATACTAGGAGAGGCTGAACTGGAGATTGTAGGTAATTTGAATATTCAAATCGGGTTTCTCTGCATATTATTTGTCTTGGCTCTTGGACAGGTTCAGATTCAATGTTGATGCCTTTGTGAATCAACTGAAGAAAGAAATCAAGAGTTTATAAGATTGTGTAGTAAAATATCTGGTGTTGCTAATAGTTCATCGTGTCTAGTGCATATGCTATTATCGGGAGCCAGTTTCATTGCGAAATGTGTGATTTGTCATGGGGAGGCACATCCTTGGTGAAGCTGATTACTTGTTATTGGGAATACAGACATGCCTAGAAATTGCCAGCGTACCAACTCACCAACTGTCATTTTCCCTTGGAAGTGGTCAGTAGTAATTTGTACTTCGATTTTCTCTACAGTAGTGAAATATCCCAATTGTGCAATACAAGAAAGAAATATGCAAAACACAATTTGTTTGGAAAAGAACAACTATCAATCATATATTCTGATAAATAGATTGAGTACAATAAAGAATAAACAATGCACCTTGGCCTACTAATGATGATCCAGGTTGGGAAGCACGGATGGGCCAATGATATTTGGATTGAAGGGACTGAAGTTCACTGATCCAGATCAATATGCTGATGTATTTGTTATAAGCTGCAGTCAATGATGTAGTTCTTGCGATACCTATATGTCGTTGTCCACCCAAAGAAAGATGTAGACCTGATAACGTATATGCTGATGTATATCGCTGCTGAAAAAAAGAGTACTGCTGAAGTATGCCGTGGAATCGCTGCACAATATAGCTTTGCTGTGTATGATGCTATCAACAATATGATTGCTTCCAGGTTTATGATTGCAGCCAAGCTAAATAGTGTGTTTGTGGCCAAGTGTGATCGCCTCCCAAACAATGAAATACTCAATCAGGATGATCTCTTCCAATTCGGTCTCCAGTAGGAGACTTCTCCAAATTGATAAGAGCGGACTAGGGAGGGTCTTGCACCTCTAAAATTGCACGCTCAAAAGTTGAATTCCAAATTGGAATTACCAAACAAGAGAAATGTATGATTGATAATGATTGAGTCCATTGTGAGTCATCTCTTAATATGAATTTCTTTCTCCAAATCACTGCAAGTTGGCCCTCAATTGAAGAAATGCCACGAGACAAATTGAAAGATAAGGCCACTCTAAAAGTGGCGCCAAAAGAATACGCCTCAAAACAGTCTCCTTGTCATTTAGCTTTAATAGCCCATGGGGACAAGGATGGGCTACAAGGCGAAAATAAAGATATGTCGTGGTTAGAGAGGAGGGGACATGACAATCTTGCCTTCCCAAAATTGCTTGCCCACAAGCAATTTCATATTAGGATGCTCAAAAATCTGCTCACTTGCCCATGTAGCATCCTCAATTAGTAGGTGATTCCATTTGACAAGATACTCCTTAATCGTACGAAACCTTAGCCTCCTTTCTGTGAAATCTATGATCTCATCTGGCTCCAAAGCAAGCTTGCCCTCATCATTGTTGGGTGGATATTTTGCAACTGACAGTTTTTAAGGAACAATTGCAAAATAGTGGTTCTAGGCTTCTAGCCACAGTGTGTGAGACATAGTCTCTCCTAATTATAAGGGAAGGCTCCCCCTTTTTATTGGTACTAGAATCAACAAAACATTTAACTACTTCTATTTACACTAAGCTAAATTTGGGCGGGACTCTCATCCTATTCTCTTATTTTAGAATATATGTTGCCGTTACAATACGATCTTTAATCAATAGTGTATTTCACTTACAAAGTATTCGTTGGAGCAATAATCCTGATATACAAAACATTAGACATAAGAATAACCTTCAGGGTATTAGGAATTTTCAGTAACTTAGGAGTTTACAAAAGCTCAAAGTCTTTTAGTGACCCCTTATGAGATTATGAGAACAAGAATGAAACACGTGCAACTCAAAGTCTCCAACATGTATTTCATCTTGCATGCACAAACGAAGAAAACTAAGCAACACAAAGTCTGCAAACTGTTTCCTTGCTTGAGCGTTCTATGTTAATATCTGACTTGATAAGCAACTCAAATTCTTCAAGACCAAATCTGAAACCAAATTATAACTTTGAAAGCAATATGCAACTCAAAGTCTTCAAGATTGAGGTCAAATCCCTCTTGAATAAAAGTACAAAACTCACAATCAACTCAAGAAAATGTCATCACATAACACCTTGAATCAACACAAAGTTTGAAAGCAAGTTGCCTCTTTTATTGAAAGCAATTTATTTTACATCCAAGCTCAAAGTCTTAGAGTGCTATACAAACCGGTAGAGTTTTATTGCCTTTCCAAAAGATAAAAATTACAAAGAGGCACCCTCCTATATATAGGTGAGGGGCTGAGAGAAATAGGTGGGAGAAGTCCTACTAATTTTGTCTTTTTCCACAACTAACCATGACTTATTCAAATTACAGTCCTAATCTATCTTGACTTGCAATTTGTTTGCATGTAATTACAACTTGCAAGTTCATGTAATTTGTCAAAAAGAAATTACAACTGCATAATTGAAAACTATTTCAATGTCTAATAGGACACGATTCTATTTACATCATCCTTTGCCATATTCCTTATGCTGCTACAGGATGCTCTGTGATTGAAGTAGTCAGTGGGTGGAAGCATCGTGAACCGAAACTTGAACTTGCATCCTTGATTGTTTTGCATCATAATGGCCTTTACTGAGAAAACATCTTTTCATGACTATTTTAGTCTTGAAAGCATTCTATGCTCTCAATCATTCCATCATTTATTCTTCTCTCTGTTGGCACTATCATGTTGTCGTTCTTGCTTCATGTCATTCTTTAGTCACTGGAGAAGCCATAACACAATCTTTCGAGCTGGAACTTTGCAGATCTGGAGCTGTGCATGTGAAGAACAAGAACATAGGGGTTTTGAATAAGCAAGATTTGAGGGAAAAAGGACGGAATCAACTTTCAAAATGAGGCCAATGAAGAATTTGAGGATTTTTGATGGGCACTGCAGGTAGATAGAACATACGCATTTGGATTCAGAAATGGGAAGTTCAAATTGTAAATGCATATACATATCATGGAAGATAACTTTTACTTGTAATCGGGATTTAGAAACCCGATTACATGTATATTGTAGAAGTACTTTGACTTGTACTTTGGTTTTAAAATCCCGACTACAGGTAGGGGAAAAACCTTAATTTTTTATTTTGAAAATGATTTCAAAGACAAATTCGGATTTTGGGAATTGCATTGCAAATGGAAACATCATCTATGAATTTCATACTTGTAGCAGCATTTGGAAGTACCTGTTTGTATAAGAAATGAATTTGTAATCTGGATTCAGAATCCCGATTACAGGCTTGGAAGAACATTCTCATTTGGGATTTTTAATATGTAATCGGATATGGGAAACCCGATTGCATATAAGGGAAAAACCATCTAATAGGAATTTCAAGATTGGAATTACTCACAAGGGATGTTACTTTCAACAATCATTATTTTCTCAAATTGAGAAGCTAGTACAGGAAGAACAAAGAGTTGGAAGAACTGGAAACAATTGCAAAATCTTGCATTTGTTTACATTGCAGCAACATTGCAATATTTCAAACAAAAATTGACAAATGAACACCAACAAAAACAAGACAATGTCATACTTGAACCAAAAATGACCTGGAGAAATAACAATCTTAAAAAAAATCCAATGCTAAAAACCAACGCCCAAATGCAATGACGCTTAAAAGTGAGAGTGCACATGCCCAAAAGAGGTGAATGCTTCCAATAAAAATGAAAATCTGATGACTTTGAATCAATCTTCAACGCCAAAACGTAGAGAAAAACGGGCATACATGGCAGAAATGCAGATTAAAATGGCAGAAATGCAGATGTTTGAGTTCGACTGGGTCTCTACAATTCACGTCTGCATGTTTGAGACTTGGTCTTCGCTTTCCACACTGAAGAAATGCAAGCAACACTTGCAGTCGACTTACAAAAACCCATTTTTGGCTTTGCTAGGGCACAAAAAACGCTGCTTGGTATTGGGTCCAAAAATCCCGATTACAACATAATACAATTTATGAATAAATGATGTTCATCATTTAAAACGACCTCACTTGCTATCGGGAATCAAAATCCTGATTGCAAGTTAATGTCATTTTGTGAAAAATATTTTCATTTTAAAAGATAGCTTACTTGCCATCGGAAAATAAAACCCTGATTGCAAGTTAATGTTTTTGTGAATGAAAAGATGTTTGTCTTTAAAAATGACTTTTTACTTGTAATCGAAGAATAAAATCACGATTGCAAGTTAAACAGTCATCAAAAATAATGTGATTTATGCAATCGGTATTTAGAAACCCGATTACATATAATATAAACTTGCAATGCATTCCAAAAATCGCGCCTAGAAGGTATGTTGGGTTTCGTGATTTACTTTGCAAACATGTTTCCATGAACTTAAGGAAAATAAAGAAAATAATATTACTTGCAACGGGGATTTAAAAACCCAATTAGAAGTATCATAAGGAAAAGAATAATACTTGCAATCAGAATTTAAAAACCCGATTACAAGTATTATAAGTTATATTTTTCCTTAAGCAAAATACATGCTTTCAACACATAACTTGTGTTCGATGACTCAAGACTTTAAAATGAAAAAGACAAAGGATATAAGACACTAAAGGGAGATCAAAAAGATCAAAACAAATAAGAAAAAGTAATTACACACTCAAGATTTTCGCAAATCAAGTACCTGCAGTCAGGAAAATAAAAGCCGAAATTGCCAAACAACCAAGAAAAACTTAATGAGAACTTGAAAATTGACACCGAAAGGACAAAAAACTAAGGCCAAAGCAAGGTATGATTCACTGCCTTCGAGAATTAATCACAAAATGCCTATCTTTGAGAGGAAACCCACAAATTTTGTAGTGTTGTCTTAATCTTGTAAATTCAAAATTACAGACAACAATCATCAAGTGGTAGAAGCTTGTCCGAAATGGCGACTCTCTGCCGAAGAGCCCTTTTAAGGCAAGAGACATGAAACACATTATGTATTCTACTTTTCTAAGGAGGCTTTAACTCATACGCCACCTCATCTATATTCCTAATCACCTTGTAAGGACCATAGAAGCGGGGATTTAGTTTCTTCTTACCACTTTTCTTTAAGGAACACTATCTGTACAACTGTAAGCAAAGATAGACCAAATCTCTTGGCCTGAAACAATGCTCAATCCGATGTTGATTCACATACATCTTCCGCTGATTCAAGGCCTGCTGCAAATTATCCTTCTGGAATCTAAGGATATCTTGACTCTCTTGAAGCGAATCCTTTGCCTTGGGTGCTCTACTATCTCTGTATGCCAAATCCATAAATGAAGTAGCCTCATAGCGGTAAAGTGCCTTGTAGGGAAATATTCCAATCTGTTGTCCTCAATTTTGCATTCACAAAATTGAACAACCCTACGCAATTTTTAAGCAATTGGTAGGATTTTTCTCTAAGGTTGTCGATGCTTACGGAAGAGGTTTGTTCGAAGGGACCAATCATCCCTTGATTCTCTTCTGATTTTATTTCATGTAAGCATTTAGTCTTTTTATCAATCTGTCGTTTTTCCTTGTTTTTGTGTTTTGTTTTTTATTTCATTTTCGTCGTAGGTTTATAGTCTTCGCAATCCTGCTCCTTTCGAGCTCTCTTAGGCGTCGTTTGGATTAGTCTAGCTCAATTCATAGGTTTTTCAGTATTCTGCCAGTGGGGTTTTTCGGATAGACTGCACATCTTTGGAAAATCATTAAAAAGGTGGAATTTTTCTTGTCAATTGCATAGACTTAGAGTTCATTTTATGTGTAAAGTAGATTTAAACTCCATTTCAAAATTTCACATCATTCTGTAAAGTATTGCTTAGAAATTTTAATGGAAGTGGGTTTTTGAATCATATCTGCATATCAAGTCATTAAAATTTAAGGTGCATATAAAAAATTATGTTCTTTCTTCATTAAGTGGACTTTTAATAGCATTTGCATATTCAATTTGAATATATATGTTGTAATTAATTCTACTTCAGTTGGCAAGTTAAAAGAGTGGGCTTTTTGAATAGGATCACATTCATTTTTAAGTTATTTAGTTATTCTTTTTAACTTAAGTGAATGGTGGGGTTTTTATTTTAAAATGCATATGTAAGTGCATGTATTTCCACTTAAAAATCATTGTATTCCTTCTAAAAACTCATGTTTTCATCTTTCATGCCAATGGTGGCGTTTTTTGCTCTTATTACATATCATTTGATATGCTAAAGTCTTTATAGAAACACATTTTTAACCATTTACATATCTTGTTGTATGCTTAAACAAATGCAAAAATCCCCTAAAAGCCCGTGGCTGTTCATTATATCATTGGGCATGGTTTTTAAGATGACTTACATATCGTTTTATATGTTAAAACATATATGCAAAATGTTTCCACAAGGCCGTGGCTTGTCTTTAGACTCTTAGGCATCGATTTTGAAAGAGAAAACATATGTTATATGTTTTAAAATCCATGTTTTACTCTCAAATGGAGAAGGCGTCGGTCTTCTACTCTTTAGCATATCTTTTTCAAACCCAAAACATATGTTTTCATCTTCCAAAAATACGTGAGTGCAGAGGGCGTCGTTTTTATTGCAAATTGCATATCGTTTTATATGTTAAAACGTATATGCGAACTCTCCTAAAAAGCGCGTGGCTTCATGAGTTAAGTGAAGGTGTCGATTTTCAAACACTTTGCATATCATTTTTAAGGAAAACAATGCATATGTTCTTCTCAAGACTCACGGTTTCATCAATAGTGTTGGGCGCTGTTTTTCCTATCAATAGCATTTATTTCATATGCTAAGGGAAGATTAAAACGTGTTTTCTCTCCACTAGAGACAGCGCCTTCTTTTCATGGAAGCATGACGGGGCTTTGAGAGGATTTTGCATCACAAAAACGTGAAGTTTGACACCACTCAAGGCTGCATTTTGTTTAGAGAAGCCTGTCTAGGGCATGTGCAAAGAAAAATGTTCTCTTCTCCAAGAAATCCGCCATTAATCTCTGCAACATTCACTCCTATTCTTTGGGAAGATTTTTGGTATGTTAAAAATGTTTTCTCCTCTTCAAATTCGAAATACATTCTAAAATGAAAATGCATTTATTGAAGAGAAGATTGTTTTCATAGGGCACGTTTTTGGTTGAAGACTTCTTTGTTGCTGATTTTAAGCAAATTTTAAGTGCATTATGGACATTTGGCATTTCTATTTCATGACCCATGAAGTTGCATTCATTTTTCATGAAGAATTTGTCAAATTTGAGTGTCTATATATCTCTTCTCTTCCCCTCTCAAGCTAAATTCGAAATTCTTATTCCATTTCCAGAATTTTGTGAATCTTGTAAGCTTGAGTGAAAAGTTTGTGCTTTTACCCCTTTGCATTCAAAGACTTGAGTGAAAAGTTTGTGCTTTTGACCCTTTGCATTCAAAGAGAAGGTATAATTTTTTCATTTTTTTTCTTTGTTGTCTATGCACATTCGTTTTTGTTTTTGTTTGTTTGAATGTGCTTGTTTCTTATTTCTATTTCCTCTCTTCTTCTAAGTTGCATATGAGAATGCAATTTATTCTCATATGGAGTCGAGATTAAAAACCCCGTTCTTGATGGTGATCTTTCCCAAAATGCATAAAAAGATGCTAAGTGCTGTCCTGTATGCAATTTGTTCCGAAAAACCCACCTTTTCTTATTTCCATTGAGAAAAGATAAGCATGAAACTCCCAATATGCCGAGTTGCACAAAAAGCCTACTTTTTGACCCCATATGTAATTTCACGTCAAAAGTCCACCATGCACAAGATTGAAGAAA
Organism: Thuja plicata; assembly: GCA_018584345.1. Lineage (NCBI taxonomy): Eukaryota > Viridiplantae > Streptophyta > Pinopsida > Cupressales > Cupressaceae > Thuja > Thuja plicata. The sequence goes on along the minus strand of MU224038.1, from coordinate 5,289,095 downwards.
TTTTCTTCATCTCTTTTGTCTTGTTATCCAAAATGTGTAAATACATCCGAAAATCCCACTTGTGCATATCTTGCCTCTTCATAAAGGGTTGCTCTCTTTCCTCAACTTTGTTTCTAGGATGGATTTTTCTACTCTTAATGATGATGTGCTTTTTTTCTGGAATTTCCATGTTACAGTAGCTGCTGCAGCAAATCTTGTCATGTCAAAAGGAGGATCCACATCCCCAAAAGGCAAGTGTAAGAAAAAGATGAAGTACCAGTATGACAAATATCAGAACTCCGTTTCTCCATCTGAGATTATATCATACGTGGAGGAGATTCGAGACACAGAGATTGGTTACCTTGACATGGAGAAGTTCCTAAGAAGAGTAGACACATTCGCCAAGGATGAGATGATCAGTATTCGGGAGAGCTACATACATCATGTTTCCACTTTCCCGACTGCGGCTCTAGAACCTGAGTTCATCATGGCTTGTGCCAAGAACTTTGATCCTGTTTCCAGAACGATCAAGGATTAAGATGGAAAGGTGGTGATTAGCCTCAATTCAGATACCATTGACCGAGTGTTCAAGGTTCCTCCAGCTCCTGTGGTAATGAATTTGACAGTGGAGAAGGCTCTAAAGAGTTGGGATAATGGAAAGGCTTCATACTTGAAATTTATGAATGAGAATTGGTTAATTTCCAAAAGACCAAACATAACAAGATGGCCGAAGGGAATGCACAGATCTGGGTTCAAAGAAGAGATTCGCGACCTCATCACGCTGTTAAGCAGAATCAAAGGATTAAGAGAGTCAAATTTTTTTGAACCCTGGATGTATAAGTACTTTTCTTTGATCATCAGATCGAGGCAGAGACTGTTTTAGGGTGCGCTCATAAGTGACACTATCTGCGAGCAGTTGGCACAAGTTCCAAATACCTGCACATTCTATATGAACTCATGCTTGGTTTACATCGTTGCTGCCCTAGGGTCTTTTTCAGGGCTTTCTACCAAAGGAGATAGGTCTCAAGTGCCTGTTTGGGAGTACTTTGATCAGCTGCCTCTAAGATCAAGTCATATTCATTACAGGAGAGTGCTGGATGCTTTCTTTGGGCATTATAGATGCCTTTTCGATAAGGAACTCCCAAATAAGAGGGTTTTTGATGAGGCTTGGGATAAGGTCAGCGAGTATGGGTGTTTCTTCCTTCAATTCCCAAACTTCACCTACCTAAGGGTGGGATATTTCAGAGAAGAAACATATACTTTACCCAGGTATCCGACAGAGAGGATCATTCTGATGGAGTTGGCTCGGCTGCTCATGGCTGTACAGACATATCAATCTAACTTACATAGATCGGGAGTTGGCATCTCCTCACAAAATCCTTTGAGGATTGGTGGATACTCACTTGATAGTGTGCCAAAGGTCAAGTGTATGGAGTTTGAACTCCAAGAGATTAATCTGAAGAAATTCATGGCCAGGAGTTCTTTTGATTGGAGGAGCAAGAATGATAAAATTAGAAGGCAGTTTATCCATAGTCATCGCCTTTAAGTTATCTGGATTGATCTTCGCACCGAGATTGATATTGCCAAAATGGATTACTACCAACTTACCATTAAACAGATTGTGGACTTCAACCTTGCCTAGATTCCTGACGAAGTCAAAGATGATGATGATATTCTGGATCCGGAATATAGGAAGCATCGCATCAAGAATCTGCCCGTTTTACCTCCGTGCTGGTCAGTAAAGGAAAGCATTTCCATTTGGGACAGATTTCAAAGCATCTTAGCCAATACAAACATTTGGCTGAAAAGAAGAGGTATGAAAAGTATCAAGATCAAGCCTAGACGAGACTTCGATCTTGCTGGTCCGATGGGTTTGAAGTCAGAAATCCGAGGTAAAGGTAAAGGAGAGGCTTCTGCATCAAAAGTCGAAACTATTCAGAAGTTAGCTATCAAGGGAGGAAAGCTCATGGTTAAGGCTCCTACACCCATTGTGACATCCAAAGCAAAGGCGCCTGAGATGATCCGACTTTCGGATAGTGAATAAGAGTTGCAGGATTTAGTTACTCTTGAGCTACCGCAAGTACAAAAGGCGGGTGAAATCCAAGCCATGCATGAATCAGCACCAGAAATGGAGGAACCTCCTATGTCACCACTTGACATTGATGTTGATTCCTTCACAATGAATTTGCCGCCTAATCACTCAACTGCCATTGTGCCAGCTACACCCATTTCCTCTGTTGTTCCTCTGTTGTCTTTAGCCTATTTCTCCATAGTCTCGTAGGCTACAAGGACATTTAAAGGATCTTGAGGCCATTTGGCCTAGACACTTTCCGTTATAGGTCGATTTGAGGTGTTTAGATGCAGTTTCAGGATCCTATTTATAGTCAGTTAGTTGGGCCAGGCCAGGATCATCAGTGACAGTGTCATGTCGATGGTAAATGTTCAATATCGACTGGAGATTTTAATATCATTGATAAAGTTAAATTATTTAGTTAAATATAAATATTAAATTTATTAATGTGGGGACTATAGTCAAGTGGGAAATATTTAAATATAAAAAGGTCCCCTTAATTAATAGTACATTGGAGATTTAAAATGCAAATGGGAGCGATGCTATTTATTATCCAACATTGGTGAGGTGAATGAGTGAGCTCTTATGTGGGCTTTATAAAAGACTTCCAAGAGCTCATTTTCAGATATGCTGGATTGAATAAGAAACTTATGAAATTATCTGGAGAATTTATCTTCAAGGGCTTGAAGGATGAAATCGCCTCTTTGCTAACAATCTCTACGTTGTTGAAAGATACAGTCTGGGTGTTTGAATGGTGAGGAATTAAGGTAAAATCTGAATGTACGAATCAACTGTTTCTTCGATTTGAAGGAGATTACAGTCATCCGAGTGGTCAAACTGAGGTATTGAAGGTGGCATTCGAAGTGACAAGATTGCCTATCAATTCCTATTTGCTGGCTGTACCCATTAGTGGTTTGCACAGAGTTTATGCTGAGCCGTACAGGGCTGAAGGAGTGTCGTACAGATCCTGAATCATCTCCAGAAGTGCCGTACTAGTCTGAGATCGTCGGCAAAAGGATCCGTACATGTTTAGGAGCTTGGCAAGGTGTCATACAGGTCTGAAACACATTTGTCAGGGTGCCATACAGGTCTAAAGTTCTAAACCCTTTGGAGTGTGTCGTGCTTGACTGGGACTGTGCCATAGAGTGCTGGAATGTGAAGGCAAGGGTTTATTAATGCTGCTAATATATTCAGTGAGCACTATAATGACTGGAGCAGTGATTTGGTATGCAAATACATTGTGATGTTTTCATTTCCTTGAGGAAATCAAAGTAGTAAATCGCTGTCAATGTTTCTCAGAACTTTGGTGTTAGAATAGAAGATAAATTTGGCTCAATATTGTTGTTGTTAATATAGCAAGCCGCAATTTTGATATTTGGTGTTGTATTTGTGTTTGTCAATCCTTTCCAATCAGCTGCAAACTCGAACAAATCAGAAAAACCAGAAGTAAAAGAAATATCAGTTTGTCATCAAAGGCAGACCTTACAGTAGATAAGTGAAAATGCGACGAAATACAAAGTTTTTGTATTGGTACAACACTACAAATACCAATAAGCAGCATCATTACATATAGCTAAGCCTTCCCCTATACACCAATTGAGATTCCTTAATGCATTCTTTTTAAAATTGTTAAATCATATTTTATGAAATTGGACAATAATGATTGTGGAAATTCAAAACTAAGGATGATATAAATTATGTTAGGAAAAAGCTCTAGACATCTTTTTTCCTCTCTGTTTCTTATTGTTTGAGTAAAGGTTTGTTTCCTCTTAATTGCTAATAATTTTTTGACATCAAATCTGAACATCTTTGGCTTTGTGTAGAATTGTTTTGTGCCATTCTATAATGTCTATGTCCTTGAGGTAGAAGTGTGAAATGTCAAAGATTAAGGACATAGGTTTCTGAAGTTGTTTTCTCAAATTCTTGATGGAAATGATATACTTTTTTTGCAATAAATGTTATTAGAATAGCACATTCAGCTTTTCCAGTTGCTGACGTGCACATTTTCCTTTAATAATATAAATACTTTTTATTATTATTATAAATAACTGTAAAATAGAACAAGAAAAATATTCAAGTATAGTTTAATTAATTTGGCATGGTTTGTCAGCCTACTTAGCATCTACAACAAAGTGATGGCTTTTTTTTCAAGGTAAGCTTTAGATATTCCAGTAGGGTTGGGAGGGCAATTTGTCATTTGCCTTGGAAGGAAAGATCCCTAGGAGGACCATTTCTACTAATTTGTGATGTGGTCAGTACCTTTTGATGATCATCAAGACTGACGATTGTCTTATTTTGTATCTCTGCAAATCCCATCTTTTTTGTTGCAACATACAATGATCTTACTTTGTTCTCAAAAGCCTCAGCTAAGGCTTAGTGCCAATAATTCTGAATTCTCCATCTTTTAAAGCTAAAACTTCCATCTATTGCACGTCTCTTCATCAAGCTAAAGGATCTCTGTGTGAATCCCAATCAATGATAACACAGGCTAATGCACAATCATCTAGGAAATGCACACGTTAAACAAAGGTAGGTCCCAATGTGAAGACTGGTATGCAGGCGATGTCTATAACAGAATTCAATCAAGGAGGTAAGCTGCGGGTTGGTTATAAGTGAAGTCACAAAGTACAACTCCAAAACGTTAAAAGCAATGCACTGGTGACACATCAATATAAGGTCCTAAGGGGTTCTCATTTACAGTTGCTATTATGATCATCGACTAATATGATGCATATATAGTTATACCCTGTTGTATTCTGTGAATATTATATAATCTATCTATTCTTGAGCTCTTTTTATAGTTGAAGTGAATCAAATCTTATCATGCACCCTTGAAACTAGTAATGAAAACGATTTATCTTTGAACTTGGTCAATGTATTATGTATTGTGTCAATTTCAAAAAAAACAAAAATTGAAATGTTTTATTTAAACATGAAAATTTGTTGTGTTGGAATTGTAGGTATGAAGCTGATGCAGATGCAGTTTTCTCTGTTTTAGCATTGCACCCTCTTCTTGGGAAGTCCTCTGGAACAGTTGTTGTTGAGGTATTGAACATTTTCTGGGATCATAAATGTGATTCAATTGCAATTTAGGAATTCTAGCTGCAATTCTATTTTAAATTGATGTCATTTCAGAAGTAAAACCAAGAAACCTTGCCTTTGCATTACTGAGAAGGTTAAAAATTAAAATAATCCTTAATAACTTCCTTTAGCTATCAGATAAACTCCTTTTATTGCACCATTTGCAACATTTTAAATCAATCTGTTGGTAGCTATAGATACATATTATCCTGTGCACATAGTTCACATTTCTATTTCTTCCTTGACAAAGATCTTTGTACCGTTTTGGGTCCTCTTGTAACTTGTATTCAAAGAGTCTCATCATAGTTTCCCATCTGACTAGGATTGATTTCCTAAGCTCACCTAGAGTTTTTCTTTATAATTAGTAGATCCTTCTAGATGTAGTGATATGTACATCATGAAATAATCTTTTGTTCTTGAACTTAAGTGAAGAACTTAAATGGTTCCACAAAGAGTTTGGATAGTTCTTGACTCGTAATATAAGGAAGAAGAGTCATCCATTACATCAGTTCACGTTTCTTATGTCCTTTCATAGCATATTTCGTGTTTCTACCATTTATATTTACCCTTTCATGTTTGCAGGTGTCAAATGATAATACCGGTAACCTCTTGAAATCACTATGTGGTCCAAAGGTTGAACCAGTGAAGAATCTTGCATCAAAGTTATTTGTTCAATGTTCTCGCCAAAAAGGACTGGTGAAAGTTTATCGCCAATTGCTTGACCCTGCAAGTATTGTTCTTTTCTCTCTTTGAAATGTATTATATTTTGAATTCTGCATGTCAGTACTGCATATCTTATCCCTCTAACATTTCTCACAGTTGGAAAACCTTTAAACCGATCATTTATTAGGCTTTCAAGTAAATTTAATTGAGAACTCTAGTTGAAAGATATGTACATGTCTGTATTCCAATTTTAATCGATATTTATTGTTCCTTTTGTAAAGAATTTCAAATTTCAATTCTATCAATGGATTCAAATTTAAAGAAAAATGTAAAGAATGGTACAAATGATGCATATGAAAAATATGTGACAAAGGCTGAAGTTAATTATACAAAAAATAAAATTGTTGAGAAGAATTAAGACTAGAAGAGACAGGGACCTCTGTATTGTTGGCTAAATATTTTGTAAGTAGTCGTAAGCACACTACTTCCAAAATGAACTATTTAGGCGCAGTATGTGAGAATAAATCTCTCCTCTCAACTTAGGGGAGGCATCCTTCTTATTGCTAATAACTCAACTAGAACCTAACTTGAAACTCAAATACTTAGTTGAAACAATAATATCAATAAACTCAGAATTAACTGAAAGATTAATTGCTAAGCGTACTAGTTGACAATAGACTACGAAATATATATATAAGCTCACAGACTTATACACTATCTCAAGATAATTTCAAACTACAAGATTTCAATAGAATAAGCACAAAGACTTAAAACATGTGAACCTTCTTCTCTATTTCTAATATAATTATGAATCACAGCTCAAAGACTATGTATTCACTGTAACTAACTTAAATTGACAGTTATAGCGCAAAGTCTATACAAAATCAGATTCAAGATTCTCCTTATAGCAACACAAATAATAAGTCCACAAGCTCCCTCAACTCAAAGATTGAAAAACACTTGCTTTTTATTCACTCAAAGTTAGCTTGCACAAATGAAAGCAAAGTTTGTACTTGCACAATCTCGCCAGAGTTTTCTTGCTATGCATAAAGATTCAAATTACAATGAGCACCCTCCTTTATTTATAGGTGAGGGGCTGAGAGCGAAAAGTGGGAGAAACCCAACTAATCGAGACTTATTCAACAACTAACTACGTACAATTGACTTATTCAACATTACAGTCCTATGTAATGTGATTACATGTAATGAGTTATGTAATTGCAAAATTTTGCTTTGCATGTTTGACTACATGTGCAATTACAATTTTATGCTTTACATGCAACCTGTCAAAACTATATTACAGAATGCATGATGAAAATAAACGAAGTGTCTGACAAGACACAACCCCTATTACATCAATCTCTTATCAAAGAGATTTTTCTATCAGCCGATTGCCAAGTGCTAGAAATCTTCAAATTTGTGAGTGGGTGGGAACATCTGCAGAAAAATAACACTTTGGCCTCTGCATTTGGTGGCATCACTGATTTTCATTTTCACCTATGACTGGAAAGAAGTTTATCATCCCTCTTATTGGTCTGCTATCACCTGCTTGGAATTAGTCTTGAAAGTATTCTAAAACAGATGAAACTTGAATTTCATCTTTCCTTCGTGTCTGATCGTTGCTTCTTTTGAATTCAGATGAGCACCTATAGCATTTGATTTTGAAACTTTGTAGATCACTGTGCAAACTAGGCTTACAAGGCTAAAGTGAAAAAGTTGTTTTTTTGTGAGCCATGGATGCAATTCAGAGGTTTTAGAGTGCACTGCAGATGAAGGTGCAAGTGTAGTTCAAACATTAGATCAATTAAATACAACATCTATACACCCTTGGCAACCCTCCAAAACCCTGGTTATTCCAACTTGTATGCTTTCCACATAAACTATCATAATTCTAGTAGCCCTCACCAATGACAAAATAGAACATAATTCTTTTCCTGGGCTGGATCTCCACAAGACAAATAGCTTTACAGATACCCTTTTGGAAGACGCGAAATATAACCAATTTGATCATATGACTCCTTTGGATTACTTGACACAAAAATGGACTGGTAATTTACAGCCTAGGCCAAATTAGGCCACTTTTTCAAAGCATCTACAAGGATTCTTGGCTCTTGATCAAGAACTCACATTCCAAGGGTCAAAACAGGTTATAAACTTCAATAATCCATAGGTTCTAACATTAGAACTGATCATTCTTTCCTTATTTCACGAATCCTCACTTATACCCACTCAACAAGGCTAAATACATAGGGTTGTCCGACTAGGGCATCTGTTAAATTTTAGATCAGAATATATGGCTTTTAGTTTTTCTTATATAACCTCAATATATGTAATGTATTTAATCACAATATATAAATATATATTTATTATTGATATAATAACAAATATATATAAATATATTTAATACTCAATATCATGCTATATAAATGAGACTTGTATTGTGTTGTATATACTTGTCTCTTATCAACCAACTAAAGACTATATATATGTATTTGTGTGACATGCCATTATAGAGACATGTCTCCTTGAGGAGACATGACTCTATAATGTCATGTCCCTATAACAAACCCTTACTACCCGATAACACTAATCGGTTATCATAAATACATTACTGTAAGTCATTAACAATTCATTTCAACCCGATAACTCATGGGTGATTTAATATTTGTTCATAGCACCTGATAATATGGTGCGATCATTACTAAGTGCCCAAACGTTGATTATTAATACTCAACGTTTAATATATATTAGCCGATATCCATAAAACCGATATTAATCGGTATCCTAAACCGTTCGATAATATTGCATGGTGTTGGCCGATACAAATCGCTATTTGAGGATAACCGATACAAATCGGAAATACCAATATTTGATTAATTGGTAACATAGATTTTAACCGATATCAATCGGTATTAACAAAACCAATGTTAGTCGGTGTTAACCAAACCGATGACAATGTATATGACTGATACTAATTGTATCGAATGACATATTATTTAATCAATTATAATATACATTATACATTGTATATGTATATTGATATATATAATAATATCATTATTATTATATATATTAATGTGCATGTATAATGTAGAATAATATTATCTCATATTGTATTATTTAAATAACAATATTAGCAATTCAATAATGTTTATTTAATTCAATATTATAAAGAGATAATGTTAAATATGTATATTAATATATATAGTAGTAATTGCCATTATATATATATTAATATATTATTTATTTATTTTCTCATAATATTATGATCATTTTATCTGATCGAAGCTATAAACATCAACAACATCAACAAAACAATTATAGACATAGCCCTTTATACCTGCAAACTTCAAAATCATAAAATAGACACTATGAGCTTTCAAATAACCAAGTTGGGAGGAATTCCATTGTTGAAAAGAGGAGAAATCTTTATTTTTGTATCAAACCCTTGTACTCACGGGTTGCAGAAGCTGTCAATGGAAGAATTTCAATTTCTTACCTTTTTCTCCACTAAAACTCATGAGACTAGATTCAAAGTAGAGCTAACTCGTATCCCTACATATTCCAATGCATTTTAGATTATTTAGACTCGATACAAGGTTGTGCAAAACGTTGTAACAACAAAGAAACAATAATTTCTGAGAATCGTCATTTTTTATTGATCTTCTTTATGTACAATGTCTTTCATCTGGCCACACACACTCAGCTCGGCCATCTAAAGGCCTTTTACATCATTTTCTAACAAATACAACCAATTTTTTAAACATCCATGAATGTTCTCCTTCCAAATTGCAATATTGCAACATTGACAAGATTGCAAAATTGCAAAGTTGCTATGCAACTCTTGCAACTTTGTGACACAATGGACAAAACCATACATCTAAACCTCAAATGACTTAATTACATCATGAATAGACACAATAGACCTTATTCCCATCAAAATGTGATTGACTCCATTTAAGCAACATGACAAGTTATGAACAACTTTGAACACTTGACCCCAAAATGACCTCAAACTACACTAGTTACATCAAGATGGTCTCAATGGACCTTATTTCGGACAAAATACTCAAATACATCCAAACACCTATCATTTAACATATCTACCCAAGTGGCCTTGGTGCTCCTACACCATAACCAGTCATGAGGAGGACAACAAGCTCTTTATTTGTAATCTCCCCATTTTCGTTAGCATCAGAGTTTGAGGGATTAGCCTATTATTGACCCTTGTAGGTTAATTATTGTGGATAGAGGGTCTTCTGAGGCAGAGGCTTGGTTAATGGAGGTTCTTGTCTTCTCCAAAGTTCAGTATTTTCCAGTTTGGTCTTCGTTTGGTTCAGATTGGACTTCGTTTGGGCTCAGTTTCGTATACTTACTATTTATAGTAAGTCAAGTGACGATCGAGAGGGACCCTTTCTATTTTTGGTAAGTCAGTGGGTTGGACAAAGAATAAAATGGTCAAGTTCCCGATGCAGACAGATTGAAGAAAAATTAATTAATTATGGAGTTATGCTTATTTAATTATTAATAAAGTGATAACTTTATTAATCAATTTTATTATGAGGTCATTTAATGTTATGTTATAAGTTATTTTTATTTCATAAAGAAAGGGTCATTTCATCATTAAAGAGGGGGCCATAAATTAATTAGCCGGCACATAACCCAAATTTTATTCATTAATGAGCAAATGAAATAATATTTCATTTAAATGATTAAATGAATGTTTTGGGAGAGGTTCAAACTTCTTATGGAGAATATATAAGCATGAAAAAGAGAATTTTGAGGATCATTCTTGATGCATTTGTTTTGGTGAATTTGTGTTGTTGAGAGGCAAGGGTTTTCAAATCTTTGATCCGATGGATTTGTGAATTTTGTCAAGATAATGCACTTTGAATTGGTGAATCATTGCCACCGAATTGTGCTTGTGATGGTATTATTCAGAGATCATATTCAAAGACCATAATTGTGCCACAAATTGGGACCGATTTTAGAGAGGGGTTTCAACGTTTTTATTTTGGGAATAATTATAAGTCAGCGGTTGGTGATTTGGTGCACATCGCAGCATTAGTCTGAAGCTGCGTTTGATTTAATTGGCTGTCATAGTTCTTGTGGGACAGCGTTGATCTTTCTAGAGGGCTGCAATATTGTTTAGAGAGTCCATGTATGTTTGGTGAGGACTCGTTTTTGCAATTGAAGGTGCCAAGCATAGTTCCATGACTCGGACTCGCCTATGACTCGGCAAGGTCGACTCGACTCGTGACTTGCCGATGACTCGGCAACGACTCGGCTATGACTCGGCAAATTGAAAAAACAAAGATTTTCACGATTTAAAACTTTTTTCATGCACCCTGTTGAGCCATTTTTTGAAATTTTGCATCTTGAAGCATAAAGACTATCTAGAAATCAAATATGAAGGCATATTGCAGAGATCCAGAATGAGAAAATACCTCAGACATTCAGAAGTGACCTTTTTCGCTATTTCGCAGTCTTGAAAAGTGGCAACTGCGAAATGATGCAATTTCGCTTCGCGGGAGCAGAAAACAAAGACAGCGAAACAACGATTTTTTGCTATCTCGTGAGTGACATTAAGGGGAGTAGAGAAATAGCTATTTTCTCTATTTCACGATGGAATTTTTAACAAGTTGCGAAATGACGAAAAGAACAATCAAAATTCTGTGAGCAAAGATTTCAGAGATCCTGTATTTTCGACATGCTGCAAAAATGACGTTGCCAGAGGATGAAAATGATCAAAATTTAACAATCTAAAACAGACCCAGTTCAAAAAATCAAATTTCCTATCTCCAGTAAAAATCTTATGTTCATACAATTTGTTTTAAGGATTTTCGACCAAAGCCAAATCTGAAAGATAGGTAGTTATTAGTTAGTTTGTTGATTAGTGTTTTTGAAAAGAAGTTTTAAATTTTAGCATAAGGTGGTGTCTCTTCACCCTAAAGGGATGTGAAAAGCATTCATCCACTTATATATGTGGTGTAAAATGTAATCAGAGATATAATATAAAAAGATAAGAAAAGGGAGGAAGATGGTACTGTAGGAAGATAGCATGGATGGTGACTGCAACTTAAATGTAAATCAATTGTATTCACTTTTTTGATTAATACAAAGAAAATTTGTTTCCTGTCCAAGATTGAAGAAGTAAGTTCGTTGTTTTTCATTGGATTGGTCCTTTGCATTTTCAGTTACACAGAGTTTTCTCTTTACTGTTAGATGTCGGGAAATTGAAGTTTTTAATATTAGTTTTTGAGCATCAAGGGTTGTATACAAAGCTCTCATCTATACAAATCCTTGTCTAATTGGTTTCCTGCAAAGGAATTAAAATTCATTTAGACTAAGACAAATATTATTATCAATTCATCTTTGATGTCATGGGGGAAGGAATCTAAAATTGAATTGCAAAGTGTACATGAGGGTTCAAACAAAGATTGACTACATTCCGCCCAATTAGTTGGATAAGGGACTGGCCTGTGTATCTCCTCAAAGAAGGTTTTTAATAGTTGTATGAGCATTCAAATTCTTTCATTTCATCCTTTTGAAATATATTATGTCATACCCAAAGCATTCTCCTTATACATAAATACAAATTCAATTACAAAGCTTTCATAAGCATTCATAACTTTCAAGCACAAGTAAGAAGAATATTTTCTTATTCTGATTAATCTCAAGGAATATTTGCCACCTTGAGAAATCACACAAGTTTAAATTCGCTATATAAAGACACCGGTGTGTTTGGGGTGAGGGTTTATCCACCTAGGTTTAGCGAAGCCTGAAGTGCAGGGGAATTGGATTTTTCCTGTTCGTTGGCCAAGACTAATTAAGCAATCTAGGAGAATTGGCAAAAGCTCTTGGATTTCCAATCTGCGGTTTTGGGAACCAACACACCCATTATTGAATAAAGCTCAAAGACACTATAACATCATCAAATAGAAGCTAATTTGATCACATACATCCATCACATAAGTACAAGCGTAAATTGTAGCTGAAGGAAATAGACAACATAGATATGCAAAATTATAAATATTGTCAAATGTATATAAAATCCATGACATCAAATGTTCCCAAACATGTGTAAATAAAAACAAGTGTATGGCTCAGGCTCTAGCTCAGCCTCAACCTCAGCCTGAAAGTTGTCTGTCTGCCTCCTACAAATGCGTCTGAGGTAGGTTCTAGATGACTGACAAGCCATAGTCTCTGCTTGTAAGGTGCCACTATGATCAACATCAGCTGCACGGGCAACTGATCGTATTCTATCCTCCTCTGCCATAGCCACAGCCTCAAGCTCTTTGTCTGCCAGGTCAATCCACTCATGGTCCTTGTTGTGAGGTTTTCACACCATCGCCCCATTGCAAATGCAGACCCCCTTTTTTGTTTTGGTTATAGGAGTAGTGGCCTTAGGTAGTTTTTGTTGGTGGAAGTTTTCAGGTCCCTAGGTCTGGCAAGTGAGGTTTGAGTATTTTGGCCTAGTGGGAAGTCATGTCTGTCTTGGATATGGGCGAGAGCTTAGCTAAGTCTATCATGGGGATGGAGTCGAAACCAAGTGATTTGTGATGGAATGAGTTGAAACCCTTTGAGAATCCTTGTTCCAGCTTTAGTTTAACCTTAGAAAGCCAGGACAAATTGTGGGAGGTAACCCTGCTGAAGGCCTGTTGAATACTGAAATTTGGCTAAGTCTGGAATTTTTTTCGAAAACCCCCAAAATCTAGAATTTGCATCTTAACTGCTATGAAGTTGGAACCTATCTCAAACATCCTGAAAGTATTTATACAAATATAACTTAAAAGTATAAGAAATTAAATATAGGAAAAAGTCTTTCTTTTTTTTTGTTTTTTATGTGCAGTCTGTGACTGCCGCAGCCAGGTCATAGCCCACGAACCCGGCGGGTCATGGCATGACCCGCACAACTCGCGAGTTATGCAGGTCATGACCATGACCCGTCGTGTCATGCTACCGGGTCATGAAAAACCAACATGCTCGACTCGGCCCGCGGGGTGTCAAAACTTGCATAACCCGCAACGAGTTCAGGAACACTGGTGCCAACGTTATAATACCACCATCAACATCAAGGATTAATCATTTTTCTAGGATGTTGTGATCATTCTCCAAGTTTTGATATTGTAATTAGTTATTCAACGCATTGTTCATCATTGTAATTGGATTCAAATACTTGAATTGCAAATAGAGTATTTGTGCATAGATACAAGGTTGCACAATAACTGTTTGATGAAATGCCTTTGCTATGGTTATTCATTTTAGTTTATATTAAATCACTAGTATGCATGCCAAGTGTTTATGAAAATGTCCATTTGCTGTAGGTGCACATTTTACATGTAGAAATCACATGTATGCATTGAAAAAGTAAAAAATGATTGCATTTGCATTTTAGTTGTTTGCCTAGATATCTTAGTAATCATTTGCAAGCATTTAAAGTTAAACTTCATTTGAAACCATTCCAAGCTAGCACTAACAATCTGAAAACAAAGAACAACAAGTAAAGACTTTGCGGGACAAGTGTTTGACAATATTCCTTGGAGCTTAAATCATCATAACAGGATAAGATTTACCAAGGGATATTACAGTGGTATCAGAGCTTGCATGCAAAGTGTTTGACAAATTGTGAAACATCCGAAATTGAAACCATTCAGTGTTTGTTAGAGTCAGAACCTGTTGGGGTTCTTACATTATTTATGAACAAAGCAATCAAACTTTTGACGCATTGAATTTGGGTGTGATGGCACCTAAGTATGATAGAGATCCTACACAAGATGAATTTTATTTTGATTGTGATGATGACCATAATGCAAGTATGGAGGATAGTAATGATGATTGTGACAAAGATCTTGAAAAAAAAATCTGATTTATCTTTGCACAAGGCTGACTTTGAGCAGAAGTTTAGGAACTTGGATGATTTGTATCCATAATATACTGCTGAAAATGATAATAAGGATGCACAAGAGACTTGGGACAGCCTTGGAGTCATTGATGAAAGATATAACATTTCTGATTTTGATATTCATCATAGCAGTAGATCTTTTGATTTGCATAGACGTGATTGGAAGAATCAATTTGTGGTGTTCAATGATAACCCATTGTTTGAGGTGGGTGTAGAGAAGACATGAAAATCCACTTTTTGAGTTGGATGATGGAACAAATCTTGGTTGAAGTGCAACACTTGTTGAAAATAGTAAGGTATGGGATCCAAGAGAAGATTCAGAACCTTAGTTGGAGTATGATTTTCAGCCTGTTAATGATTTTAGTTCACATTATGAGATGACTGGTTACACTCCTGGGAGACCATTGGATATGAAATATGCAAACGAGGGTATAGATGGGGAGTTCATAAGGAGTGTTATGACATTAGGAGATGTAGATTCTTCATGGGATGTATTGATTCTTGGAGACTTCAACATTTTAGATTTTGAAAGGATTCCAAAACTTGTTCTTGAGCTTGATGAAATTTTCAAAACAACACTAAGTAGAGGTTGTTTCCATTTCGTTTCTTATGTGCATTTTGGGAAAGGACATAAATACGACATCTACATACTTGACAATTCATTATTTGCATTGAGTGATGTTATATATCATTAGCCGATAGGCTTCCCCTGCGAGATCGCTCGCGTCCGTACAAGAGAAAACCTGTCTCACGCTTAAAACCAGCAAAAACACGGTTTCTCTGATACAAAAGTGGGAAACACGCAAGTTTTAAACAATGTTAGGTTGTCGTTAAAGGTTTGGAAGATAGTTCTGAGACCTTTTTTTTGGTTAGGCACCGAGGCCTAACCAAATACTTGTCATCCATGTGTTATTTCTCTGCTCATGTTAGGTACTTGCGTTTGACCTGAATCTATATCTATTGTCATTCACATCGAAGTAGTTGAAAATACTGTGGAAAAATTGTGTGCAATTTGTGGAGTCTAATCCGTGTTAGTATTAAAATCATGAATATCTTACTCAATACAGTACAGGCATGGTTTGTGAGTTGTTCCATGATGATAACTTGTTTTAGGTCATTGGGTGCATTTAGCTCTCAACCACATTAAATCCTTTGGAAGATTTTTCCATTAATACAGTTCCTACTGGTGCCGCTTACAAATTAGGTAAACACAACACAATTTTTCATTCCATGAACATTTGAAGGAAATTTTACTAGCTCAGACAAGCGTTGAGATTATCAAGGGGGGACGCAAATCGAAGAAATTGTTGCTTGTGTTGCATGTATTTTCATTAGTCTGTTATTTTTCCAAGCCCAAATACTACAAATTTATTTGTTACTATTTTATTATGCACAAAACACGATTTGAAATATTTTGATCAATTATATATCCTCCAGCCATTGCTTTTGTCTGGTCCGCTGCCAAGCGAGTAACAACTACTGGAGGCATCTCTATCATAGATGTAGATCAAGACAAAGATCCAGTTCCGGTTGTTTCACATTCTCTAGCTTTAGAGCAAATTACATTTTATCTAGGACCAACATTCCCTATGCTATAGAGAAGTAAGTAACCCAATTGAATTTGTTGGCAGGTATCATCTCACTAGCAAGAGGTTTCATTTCACTCACTAGTAGTGCACTTTCAACACTTACCAACTTATATAGGGGTGGGCCGCATACTGCAAAAATAATGCTGGCCATAGCACATAACTCAAATTTTCGTTTTAGGTTTTCGATTTTTCTTTTCTATCCTATTCCGTTATCCTCGGTTTTAAGATTTTGTATATCATGGGTTTTATGATAGTATTCTTGATTTGTAGAAACATTATCCAAATCAAAAATACGCTAAAATTTTAATTAAAAGAAAAACAATATCAGATTTCTCCAATTCATGATATTGATTTTTTTTTGAAAAGCTTTTAAAATATGACAGTGTAGATTTCTCTTGTTAACATTTTAGATCATACTCTTAGTCAGACCATTTTGGGATTTTTTTCGTTTCAAATCATATTCTTACATAGACTACATAGATTTTTTCCTATAAATGTTTGGGATCATACTTGTATGTACGGGAATACACTCAGAAACATTGATTATTATCTGAAATGTTTATGAAAAGAATCTTTGTCAACATTTGATATCATACTTGTATACTCTTGTCCTCGATTTTGCATTCCCCAAAATCGAGGCAACCCTATGCAATTCTGAACAGTTGGTAGGAGTTTTCTCTAAGAATGTTGATGTTTTGTAAGGAGTTCTATTTAATAGGATCAGTTATCCCTTCGTGCTTGTTCGATTTTACTTCTTGCAAGCATCCAGTCTTTTTGTCTTTATTTTGTTTTGCTTCACTTTGCGTCTTGTTTTTGTTCTCGTTCTGGTCGTAGTCTTGTAACCTTTGTCTTTCATTTTTCTTTCCGGTAGTTCGCATGTCTTTCTAAGGTTAAGAAAAATGAAAGCTTATTTTATATGTGAAATAGATTCTAAACTCTATTCTAAAATTTTGCATCATTCTGCGAAGTTTTGCTTTAAAATTTTAATGATAGCATGATTTTATATCATATCTGCATATCAAATCATTAAAGTTTTAAAGTTGCATATAAAATTATAAAACGACGATGAAAAGATGAGCTTTATAAATCAATTTTAAGATTTGTTTATAAATTTCGAATTTTCATGACAATTTACTTTGCACATATTTTAAAAATAATGGCTTTCTGAAATCAGCGTTAGTTTTTAAAAATTCTGAAGTATAACTATATTGCTTTAAAGTAATATATTTTTAAAATACTTTTTAGAAAAAGATATGGCGTTGAATTCATAGTGTTCGGCATATATCTCTTTATGCAAAGAAAAACGATATGCTATTGTTTTAATTTAAACCGCCGTTCACTCATTTCACTAAGGCGTTGAACCCGTGGTTTATTTTAAAAACACAGAATTCATTTTGAAAGGCGTCGTTTTAAATGTTTTAGTTATACGACGTCGATTTTAATGGAAAGTGCATATCATTGTTTGTGAAAGAAAACATATGCCTTACTCTATTTAAAACCCGCGGCTTATTCTTCCAAGGCGTCGAATTACATTAACATAGCATATGTTATGAAAATAGACCCACTCTTTAATCAGAACATGGCGTCGATTTATATTGAAAAAGCATGACATTAAAATGTCATTGAACTTTTAAAAGAACGTGTGGATTTTTAAAGGCATCGGTTTTTTTTTATATACTTTGCATGTTATGATATATGAAGACTAAGTCCAAGGCCTCGATTGTATTAAATAAAACACATCGTTTTATGCCGCGATGCATATGCCTTCAAACCTGTAGATGACTAATGGTTATCGGGCAGTGATTTCCAGCCAGCATGCATATGCGATAACCTTTGTTAAAGACGTTAAAACGCAGCATTAATATGGCGTCATTTTTCAATACATAAATGTTTTCATCAAAACGTTAAACTCCTCCATCACATGCTGCGTTAACTTCCCAGGAAGAGTGTTTTTTAGTTTTTAAAAACAATTTGCATCCACTATATCTGGGCGGTTTTAACTGAAGCAACTGCCTGTGGTGCCATCGAAAGCAAAGACTCTTTCTTCTCCATTCAATACATGCTGTAAATCACTGCAGTTAAGGTAAAGTTTTAACTTGATTCTAAAAAAACATTTTTGCCTTGGCTTTCAAATTCGAAATTCATTCTTGATTGATTTGTTCCAAAGAGAAAAGAATGCCTTGATGATAGGGCACGTTTTTGAATCTTTCTCTCCTTTTCTTTCTGATTTCATGCAAATTTTTGTTGCATGACTGACATTTGTCCTTCCCCAGACCAAGACCAATGATATTGGGATTGATTTTCACAAGAACTTGTCAATTTTAGGGTCTATATAACTGTATTTTTCTCTCAATCTTCAAATTCAAAATTCATTTCTATTTCCAGAATTTGCTTTGAAGAAGTTTGGTTTTTCCCTTTGCATCCAAGGAAGGTAAAATATTTATCTTCTCTTTTCTTGTTTGCATTTTTGTATTTTGTTTTGGTTTGTATATATGCTATGCTCTCATCTTTTCTAAGTTGCATATGAGAATGCAATTTATTCTCATATGCAGTCGAGATTAAAAACCCCGTTCTTATGGTAATCTTCCCAAAAGTGCATGAAATGTAAAATGCTGTTCCATATGCAATCAGCCCATAAAACTCCACTCTTTCATATACCCATTTGAAAAAGAAGATGCAAAGTTTCCCTATATGCAAACATGCTTAAAAGCCCACAAGTGTGAAACTCCCAATAAGCAATTTTGCCTAAAAAGTCCATCATGTTTCAAGATGAGAATATTGTATTCCTTCTTGTCCCACTTTTGAAAATATGCATTTTTGACGGAAAACCCCACTCATATCTAATTTTCCATTTCCATAAGGGGCTGCCCTCTTCATTCATTTTTTTGCATGTAGAAATGGATTTCTCTTCTCTTGGTGATGAAGTTCTTATTTTTTGGGATTTCCATGTCATAGTTACAGCTGCTGCGATCTTTGTCATGTGAGAAAGAGGATCTGCGTCACCAAGGAATAAAGGAAAGAAGAAAATGTAGTATCAATATGATAAGTACCAAAACTCCATTGTACCTTCTCAAATTACGTCTTATGTGGAGGAGATCTGCGATACGGAGATTGGACACTTTGACATGGACAAGTTTTTGAAAAGGGTGGAGACATCCACTAAAGATGACATGATCAGCATTCGAGAGAGCTTCATTCATCATGTGTCTACTTTCCCAACAGCTACATTGGAACCCGAGTTCGTGATGGCACGTGTGAAGAACTTTGATCCCACTTCCAGAACGATTAAGGATCAGGATGGGAAGGTGGTGATCAGTCTTGATTTGGATACCATAGATCGGGTTTTCAAAGTGCCCGCTGCTCTAGTTATCATGAATCTAATGATTGAGAAATCTCTCGAAAGATTGGAAAATGGCAAGACAGCTTACCTGAGTTATATGAATGATAACTGGTTGATCACCAAAAGACTGAATATGGCCCGGTGATCTAAAGGGATGCACAGATCTGAATTCAAAGAAGAGGTTCACGATCTCATCACCTTGTTAAGCCGTGTTGGGGGTTTGAAAGAATCCAATCTTTTTGAACCATGGATGTACAAGTATTTTTCCTTGATCCTCAAGTCAAGGAAGCGGTTGTTTTGGGGATAATTGATCAGTGATACCATATGTGGGCAACTAGCGCAAGTACCTAATACATGTACTTTTTACATGAAGTCTTACCTAATTTACATCGCCGCTGCCCTAGGGTCTTTCTCAGGACTATCTACCAAGGGAGACAGGATGCAATTACCTGTGTGGGAGTACTATGATCAGTTGCAATTAAGGTCCAGCCGCATTCATTTTAGAAGACTGCAAGATGCATTCTTTTGATATTATCGGTGCTTGTTTGACAAGGAGCTTCCGAACAAAAGGGTTTCAGACGAAGCATGGAGCAAAGTAAGTGATTATGGCTGTATTTTTCTTCAGTTTCCGAACTTCACCTATCTCAGGGTGGGGTATTTCCGTGAAGAGCCATATACCTTACCTAGGTATCCTATAGATAAACTTATTCTTATGGAGTTAGCTCGATAGTTTATGGCCGGGCAAGCATATTAGTCCTCTCTACACAGACCAGGCGTGGGCATTTCCTCGCGCAATCCTTTAAGGATTGGTGGTTATTCACTCGACACGGTTCCTAAAGCTAGGT
The DNA here is from genome assembly GCA_018584345.1 of Thuja plicata. Classification (NCBI taxonomy): domain Eukaryota; kingdom Viridiplantae; phylum Streptophyta; class Pinopsida; order Cupressales; family Cupressaceae; genus Thuja; species Thuja plicata. The sequence continues at coordinate 5,268,622 of MU224038.1, read as the reverse complement.
GCATGGAATTTGAGCTTCAAGAGGTCAATTTGAAGAAGTTCAGGGCACGAGGTTCATTTGATTGGAAAGGAATGAATGACAAGATTCGAAGACAATTTACTCATGTTCATCGTCTTGAGGATATATGGATTGATCTACGTGCGGAGGTGGACATCGCCAAGATGGACTATTGTCGCCTAACAATCAAGCAGATAATAGACTTCTGTCTTGTTCAGATTCCTGAAGGGGTCGAGGATGATGATGACATATTGGATCCAGAGTATCGGAAGCATCGTCTTAAGAACTTACCTGTTGCATCTCCATGTTTGTCAGTAAGGGAAAATGTGTCTATATGGGACAGATTCCAAAGCATCCTGGCAAACACGAATGTTTGGTTGAAGAAGAGGGGCATAAAGAGTATCAATATTAAACCTGGGCGAGACTTTGATCTTGCTGGTCCTGTGGGTGCAAAATCAGAAATCAGGGGTAAGGGCAAGGGAGAATCCTCCTCATTAGATGTTCAAATTGTCCAAAAGCTGGCTAGCAAAGGTGGTAAGCTTATGGTTAAATCTCCTACTTTAGATACAATGCTCAAGGTGAAGAGTTCCGAAATGATTGATCTCTCAGATAGTGAGGAGCTGCAAGTGTCTGTTACTCCTGAAGTGCTGCAAGTTCAAGAAGCAGTTGAGATACAGGGTGTGCATGAGTCTGCTCCAGAGATGGATAAACCTCCTATGTCTCCTCTCGATACGGATGTTGATTCATTCACGATACATCTACCTCCTGCACTTCAACAACTATTGTCCCTGGTACACCCATCTCCTCTGTCGCCCCAGCACAGAGAGAAGATTTATCACGTGTGTCCGATGAGCTCTCCGAGGATCTGCCTAGGCTTGACACACTCATGGCTAACAATAATCTGACATCACAGATTGAGTTGTTCATGGAGGAAAAAGTTCAAAGAGTTTCGGTCTTGTCAACAACACAGATAGAGGCATCTGTCATAGATGTATCTTCTTCTTCTCAAAAGGAACCAGTGACTGCCATGGTTATGGTCGATGATGCTAGATCATCCTTTGTTCTACCCCCTTGGTTGAATTTAATTTGAACTTAAAGACTTATGAATCAAATAAGATTAACTCACTCTCCATGTTACATTAAATAATATAATAGTATATTACTTATTCTAAGTAATATATTATTATATTATCTAATATTTAATAGTGAGTTAATTCTATTTCCTTTAAATTGCAATATTGTTATTACTAATAGTTAATTGACATTATTATAAATCAATTAATTATTAAGTAAAGTGCAAATTTGGTTAAAAAGTCTAAATTCATTTTCGAATTTAAGGAGTTAAGAGGTTGAAAAGTCAAATTGTGATTGTTTCAAAGAGGGAGATGTGGCATTTTAGCTTGTTGTTACTGCTTGTTATGGATCTGGACTCTTTTATGAGTCATTTGAGTCTTTTTAGGGATTGTTATGGTCAAACTGAAGTGGTCATTAATAGTGAATGGATAGATTGGTCTTTTAGGCCATTTGGACTTCTTAGGTGGAGGTTTTTAGCCCACTTTTTTGGGATTCTTCTCACATTCGACCCTGTATTTTGAAATGCAGTTTCCACTTTTTGGGGGTTGTAGTTGGGAGTTTTCCTTTATATCCTTTCTCCATGTTCATTGTGAGGTAGTGGATTTTTGGGAGGAGATACTTATGCACTTGTGACTTTCTGTCCTTGGCATTATTTTCTTCATTTTCTAATCTATTCATGTGTTGAGCATTGTTCTGTTGCCTTTGAGGATAATACATATACAGAGGAGCTGTTTTGGAGAGCTATTCATTTGCACATTCAGTGATTGATGTTATTTGATGTGTTATTTTCTGACCTCAAGTTCTGTCTCATTTTCTGCGTTTCTAAGCAATAGTTATGTTATTCATAGGTTCTGAGTTATACACCTTGTTGATAGATTTTGAATGTGGCCAAAGTCCTTTCTTTTTTATTATTTAAGAGTTTTCTCATGAAATACTTATATGAATAGCAGCTCATTCAAAGTTTTGTGTTCAAATTGTATTAGTTTAGTTGTTCATTGTGCAAAGGATAGAACATTGTTCTTCATTCTCATCTGGTGTATCACCTCTTTTCAGTTTCATCCAAGTTGTTTACTTTAAGTCCTTATCCCTTTTCAATCAAGTTTCTAGTTTTCTTAGAATAGGTGAATACCAAGTTATATTTTATAGGTGCCGGCCTAGAACCCGAAGGTTCAGTCACACCTATATTTTACCCACAAGCTAGTGATTATTCCCATGTTACTCCAAAATTGCTTAAGTTTCAAGAATTAGCATCTGGGTGCAAAATTTGGAGCTAACAGTATCAAAGGATGGTGTAAGAATAGACCTTGAATGGATTGCAGCCATAGATAAAATCCAGATCCCCAAGAATATTAAAGGAATCCAATTCTTTTTTGGACAAATAAATTTTGTAAGAAGGTTTGTCCCAAACTTTTCAGAGATCATTAAGCCTATTGCTAAGATGCTTAAGAAGGGTGCAAAAATTAAATAGGGGAATGAAACCCTAGAGGCATTTGCCAATATTAAGAAAGCAATCAAGGAGGTTCCTGTCCTTAAGACACCTAATTTTTCAAAACCTTTTCAATTATTTTCTTTTGCATCATATCTTACTATTGCTGCACTTATGTTACAAAAGAATGATGAGGGCTGTTGGTTCCTTTTTATGCTGTAATGATTAGACAACAACCTTTTCACTTTATGACAGGATCTTAAAGAGAAGCCAACTCCAACTATTTATCAATATAATGAAAAGGACCAACTGACAAGCATGCCTACCATACTTCTACACTTTAGGTTCTGCACCTTCATATATTCCTTAAGATGTCAATCAAGCAGGAATCTCACACGAGCTCAACATAACCTGGAGATACTAGATAAATGGCTAATTATCCATTGAACATCGACCATGAAATGGAGCATGAGATGAATAGAACATAACAAAACTTGTGAAAATATAAGACGTATTGGAGTTTATGTCTATTTGTGCAGAAATATAGCCAACTTATAACTAGAGATGTCACAATATAAGAACTATCAGTCTCAAATCAGTGCCTTATCCATTGGGCTATACTCTTAAAACAAATACATTCTACAGAAGTTAATTTCTGTCAAAGATTCCAGGCCATGAACACAATTATCCCAAACCCATACTACTTATGAAATCCTGTTGCATACCTAGATGAATCTATGTATCAATTAGAGCATCATTTAATTTGATCCTTGATAAAAACTCTAAAACAACTACATACACACAGATAAGATCTATGCTAATGAATTGGAAAATTCATAACTCATCAGATGAACACCACAGGAGAGATTGGAACCAGGATCTTTGTATTAAGTATAAAGAATCACACTTCTGTTTACAATATGTAATCAAAGATAACCACCTGAATAAAATGTTTCAAGACCTTGAACTTTATTTCTAATCTTGAAACTAGTCTAGTACAATTTCTGCTATATTCCTTGACTAAAATTTTACAATATGTTTACAATACCCAATTTTCCAGCACCTTCCAATGATCTTGGGAATCCTTTTATAGAATAGGATTGCAAAAAGCTATGGATCAATTGGAATGAGGACAAAATACATGACTCATATAAAAGACAAAATAACAAGTGAAGTGATAACCACTTTGTTACAAGATTTTCCTAAGTACTTTGTCTTCTGACCGCCTGGTTACTGCAACTTCTTTAGATTTGTTCGGAAGTTGCAACCTGGAGTTTGTTGCCTTGGTCTTCTAATGTATGATCTTTTGCTTTTACCTGTCTTGTTCAAAATGTTGGGAAGAACTGCCACTTGTTTCTTTTCACACCACATCATCTTCTCCTTGATTAACTGCATTGTATTTGTCTTTCCAAGAGGTGAACACCTCATCACTCGGCCAAGGGAAACTGATGACCTCATCCTTTTTACTGTTGAACTCCTCCCAACTAGCCTTTGCCCTTTCAATTTCATCTTTCCAAAATTCAAAATATGACTTGGCTTTGTTAATATTTTCAACAGTTTGGACAAACAAAAGTGTACTTTCCAAAGTGAAGATGTTGTTTGTCCTTGTTGCCAATTCATCATTCATTTGGTTCATCCACAAGGATTCTCTTTTTATCTCGCCACTCTTCTTGAATAGATTTTGGAAAATCTCATAATAGTCTTTTGAATACTCCTTTCTCAATGTCTCCGCCTTTTTTATGATGATACTCCTTATGTCCAAATCAACTAGAAGTTTAAAACACTTATAGGGGGTAGCTAGCACAATGTCCACATTGTTCTCCTCCTTGGACATGGAATAAAATTACTTCAATTCTGCCCTTTTTCCTCTCCACCTGTACATAATTGGGTCCCACTTATCTTTGTCTGCATTGTAATCATCCAGTATGCTCATAATCTTCTTACCTTGCAAGTAAATGGAAGGAGGATTCAAATCATCAACAAAATGCATAAGTGTGACATGTATCTTATCTTCATATTTTTGTTGTATCCATGCCTGTACTTCTTTGAACATTGTGCAATCATCATCCCATTTTTTTCTACTCTTTTCCAATTTGGTCCTTTCAGCAAATAATCTCTCTTTTTCTAACTCCAAGTTTGTCTCTGTAGTAGGGCTTGGTGGCATAGGGGAAGGAGGAGAAGTTATAATTGGACTAGATGAAGAAGGCTGATGTGGACTTTAGCTATCATCCTTTGGGAAGAAACCTGAGCTGATTGTTTTCCCTCCAATATGGCTATCTTCTTGTCTTTCTCCAGGGATTTCATCCTTTTATCATTGTATGCCTTCAAAACTGTTTCCAATTGTGTTCTCAACTTTTGAATTTCTTCTTCTTTCTTTTCTGCCACTTTCAGACAGAATTTTGCAGATTCTAATGTTAGGCTAACCGCCTCTACCCTTGAAGTTACAACAACTCTTCTCACTACTAAGCTGCCTGAATGTTCAGCATGAGCATTTTCATCAGTTCTCTTATTTTCCTTCTTTTTTAATGTAATGAGACTTACCTGGCTCGTCTATAACTGAATAGATTTGCAACCATAAACAATAAGCTTTGCCAAAACGAAACTCTTTATTTATCACAATTTAAAAATAGTTTTCAATTTACTGACAAAATTGTTCCAGCATAAATTATTGGAAAACGTTTGGAAATTACATGCATCAATTTATTAGAAATAAGCAATGTTGAAATGAATCTGATTTGCTGTAAAGCTAACAGTTATGGTAATGGTGGCCAACCTTGTATTTACATTCCCATATGTATGTCGTGGGTATCCTCACGCGAGAGCTGCACTAGACACGCGACCTGCAATGGTGACTGCAATATGTCATGTGGCTTGCCAAGGTTTCCTTACGGCGGGTAATACAACCCACATAGTATGGTCCTCCAGCCACGACAAATGTCTTGGCGCGGCAACCCACAGATTTCTCCAGCACGCGGCCAAGCTAGTTTTGCCCACATGGAGTCTCTTCAATGTTGAGCCACAATGTAGATGCAAACCAGCAATCTACGCCCAACTGTAAGTATGATCAGTTGTTGCAGTCGATCCCAGCTACCAATAGCAATTTTTCTGAGGATCCTTCCTAACACCACCTGTGGCCAGTATGAAGAAAACACCACAGCTAACAATCTTCTTCACAAAGATAATGAAGTCAACGTCTTGTGCAGGTCCCAATTCAAACAGACTTGGAATAACTTCTTCCTCCAAGTTACAGAGAGATAGTGTGAAGGAAGCACAATTGATGATTAATTCAAGAAGAATCAGTCTTCTCGAAACTAATTCGACCCTTATACTTTAGCAAGGGCTCTGATAATCAGAGACAATTCTCTAGGCAAGATTTGATATAAAACATTCGATGATCAACTCCACAAATGAGTCCATATTTATAATTCTTTGGTGGCCATAGTTTCCAAAAACGAGCATCAGTTAACCACTCTCCATAATATCAATTTCTAAAACATTATAATAATAAAGTATTATTATTATAATAATATAACCTTATTATTAATTAATAACATATAGTTATTAATTAACAACAATTAATTATCAAATATGACTCCAGTGATAATTTCTGCATCCACTGCTGGTAATGACTGATCAACATGGCCCTCAATAGCACTGCTAGAAATAGTAACCGGCCCAAACTGACTTACTATAAATAGTACGTCCAGATTTGCAAAAAATGGCAAATCTATCCACTAAGACCCTCAAAACACACTGTGAACTCACGAGGGTGGCGATGATGAGCTGACCATAATTTGGCTCCCAGAACCTGCTAATTTGGGAACATCACAGTTCTCCCTCCCTGAAATTGCTTGTCCTCAAGCAATCGCAATCTAGGGTACTGCATAATATCCTCGAGTTCCCAAGTAGCATCTTCGTCAGGTAACCCCTGCCACTTAACCAAATACTCCCGGATAGTCCTCCGGCGTAACTGTCTCTCGCGCACATCCACGATGGCCTCAGGTATCAACTCAAGTTTCCCCTCATCATCCAGGGGAGGTAATACAATAGAAGGAATCACAGTTCGGCCTAAAGCCTCCTTAAGGCGCGACACGTGGAACACATTGTGCACTATGTTGTCCTCAGGTAAATCTAGCTCATAAGCTACCTCCCCAACACGTCGCACCACACGAAACTGTCCATAATACCGTGGCTTGAGCTTTTCCGTTCCACTCTTCCGGATGGAAGACTACCTATAGGGCTGTAGCATCAAATAAACCATGTCCCCAATCACAAAAGAGCGGGCTGTCCTTTTTTGATCAGCGTACTGTTTCTATTGATTCTGTGCTCTCTGAATATTATCTTTTAATGCCCTCATAATATCCTGGCTGTCCTGCAATACATCACCTGCACTGGGCACCTTGCTATCACTTCACAATAAATCCATAAAAGTCGGTGGATCATAACCATACAAGGCTCGGAAAGCGGAAATTTGTATTGTCGCATGAAAAGTGGAGTTGTAACAATACTCGCACATATGTATCCACTTTACCCAAGTCCTCTGCTGCGATGACACATAGTTCCGAAGATAGCCTTCAACCCACTTGTTGACAATCTCGGTCTGGCCGTTAGTCTGTGGATGATAATTGGTACTCGGTGTCAACTCTGTGCCACATAACCTGAAAATCTCTTGCCAGAAATTGCTCATAAAGCGACTATCACAGTCACTCACAATGTTCCGGGGCAGGCCATGCATCCTAAACACTTCCCAAAAAAATAAATCTGCCAGCTGCACTGCAGAATAAGTGGTGGTGATAGGGAAAAAATGTGCATACTTAGTGAGCCTGTCCACTACTTCAAAAATACAATCCCGCCCTTGAGCTTTAGGCAGCCCCATAATGAAATCCATAGAAATACTCTCCCATTTCCACTCAGGAATGGGAAGTGGCTGTAGCAACCCGACGGGGCAAGTGTGCTCTTGTTTATTCTGCTGACAAACAGAGCACTCGCGAACATACCAATGCACATCTCCCTTCAATCCCTTCCAGGTAAACCTCTATCGAATTTGTCTGTAGGTTTTAAAGAACCCTGGATGAACGGCCATTGGTGTGTCATGGAAAGCCCGGAATATGACCTCTCGTACCCTTGATCTAGCCACAAGAAAAATCATGGGTACCGTTATGAATGATCAACTCATCCACCAGGGAAAATCTGTCATCCAATAGTGCCATCAATAAAGTCTGTCGCCCATGTATCCCTGACACACTCAGCTGAGATCAAATGTCTCCAATCCTCAGAAACCACGGTGAGCAAACAAAGGTGGGGTCTCCATGAAAGAGCATCGACAACAACATTCTGGGTTCCTTTGATATAGGTAATATCAAAATCATATGACTGCAATTTACTCACCCATTTCTGCTGCCTCTCATCGAGATCTCGTTGCCCAAGAAAATGTTTCAGACTATTATGATCGGTTTTAATACAAAATTTACTCCCTACTAAATACTGTCTGAATTTGGCCAAGGCATGCATAATGGCCAACATCTCCTTATCATACACACTGAATGCTCTCTCAGGACCACGTAGCTTCCGACTCTTAAAAACAATGGGATGGCGATCCTGGGATAATACTGCTCCTATACCGTCTCCTGAGGCATCACAGTGTAAATCAAAAGGCCTCGAAAAATCTGGTAGTGCCAAGACTGGACAAGTAGTCATAATAGTCTTGAACCTCTCAAAACGCTCCTGGGCCTGAGCGGTCCACTGAAAAGCACCCTTACGTGTCAAGTCTGTAAGGGGGACAACATGTCTACACTCAACTGCCCAATCTATATCATCCTCATGTCGCACTAAATGCTGCATCCGCCTGAGCGAAATCTACTTTAAGCCCCTCATCTCTAATGGCCTTAAGAACCTGTGGTTTCCTGTCCGATATAAACCTTATCTCCATCCTCTCTGTACTGATATAGATGTCCATAATAGTATGTAGCCATGCCATCCCTAAAACCAAGTCCGTACCACCCATATCCACCACATAAAAATCTGCCTTAAAGGCATAAGTACCCAGCTTAACTAGTAAATCAACAACCCTCTTGTTACACTTAAGAGTGTAACCACCTGCTACCTATACTCTACACCCCTCAAAATCCTCTGTCTGGATTCCTCTGCGGGTCACCAAACGGGAGTCAATAAAATTATGTGTGGCTCCGGTGTCAAAAAGCGCAGTCACCCTCTGTCCTGCTAGAGTACCATGTAATCTAAAATCACCCTCTTTTTTCATATTGGAGAGGTATGCCACTTTGAGGTTGGATGCCTCAACTTTTTCTTTTGTGTAACCATCCGTGCCCTGAATGCCTTGATCCTGATCATCCATCTCACTTGTATACTCAGGAACGTCCTCATCATCGTAGAACCATTCGATCATCCTGTGCTTACCCTGGGGTTTCATATGACAGTTATGTGTAACATCATATGGACCCCGGCAATAAAAGCAAATTTTCTTCCTCCTTAAATCATTAAGTGTTTCCTGATCTAAGGGTGCTGCCATAGGACGTTTAGAATCTGATTTTTCTTCCCTTTTTGGGGCTGTCCTATCATAAGATGGTCCGGAAGGTCTCGTAGCAAACTGTCTCTTTGGTGCAGAAGACTCCAAATCTCTCGCCTTCTTTATGGCCTCATGTAAAGATGGGGGATCTAGGGACTTAACCCATCCATGTAGTGGTTCAACTAATCCCTCTAGGAATAGCATCACCCTCCTCCGCTCTTAGATATCATATACCATCACTGATATGCGCTGAAATTCACTGATGTACCCTCTAAGCTAGTTGTCTTCCGTAACTGAGCCAACTCTCTAAAATAGACCTCGGGGTCTTTTTTGTCGAAGCGCTCAATCAACCTGTCTACAAACTCCTGATAGACTGTAATCTGGTCATAATGTAGCGATCTCAGTCCATGGTTCTTCCAGTCATGTGCAGTCCCATCTAAGTACAAAACTGCAAATCTAATGGCGTCCTCAGTCATCGGACGCAGTGCGAGGTAGGTATTGAGCTTGTGGACCCAAGCTCTAGCAGTGACCCTACCGCTACCATCAAAATGTGCTAGCATCATCTTGCTAGCCATCTGTCTCAAATCATTATGTCCCATCCTTTGCCTATCTTGTGCTGGCCTTCCCCTCGCATGCTCCCATTTCTGGGTCAGATATCTATCAAAGTTTAGATTTTGTTTCAAGGCTGGAGGGAGGGCATCCCATTCAGCATAGTGCGTAACCATATCGTCAGCAAAAGGGACACTCTCGGCATCAACACTGGTTGCATCAGCCTCTGGTCTCATAAATCTGGGCCCCTGGGGTCTGAACCGGTCTCCCCTGTCATCTGGCCTATTTGCTCTATCATGTCTCGTGGTTCTAGGCTCATAATCTTTGTGCCTGTCATCAACCCGCGATCTATGTGATGCGACAGAAGCATCACGTGATCTCTCCCTACTCTGACCCCTCGGGAGAACAATCTGTCTCAATGTATTAGAAAGCTCATGTAATACATCAGCTACATGATGCCGACCTGCTGCTAGGCTCCTGAATGTCTCCCTGACTTCTCTGTCTAAATCTGCTTCATTAGCAGCTGTGGGTCTTGCCTGATCTGCTGAGCCACCTGCATTATTATCTCCACCAAGTACTGTGCCAAACTGAATATCTGGATCGTCTTCGTTTAGTAGGGATGACTGGCCTCTCCTGTAGTAATGCCTACCAGGGATGAATCTCATATCATCTGCCTTAACTGAATCCCTGAATAATAATAATCAAAATGAACCCACTTTCCCTACAGGCTGGCAGGAAACCGCTCTAATACCACTGTAATGAGCCTGACCCGGCTCGTCTATAACTTAATAGATTTGCAACCATAAACAATAAGCTTTGCCGAAACGAAACTCTTTATTTATCATAATTTAAATATAGTTTTCAATTTTCTGACAAAATTGTTCCAACATAAATTATTGGAAAACGTCTGGAAATTACATGCATGAATTTATTGGAAATAAGCAATGATGAAATGAACCTGATTTGCTGTAAAGCTAACAGTTATGGTAATGGCGGCCAACCTTGTATTCACATTTCCATATGTATGTCACGGGTATCCTCATGCGAGAGTTGCACTAGACACGCGGCCCGCAATGGTGATTGCAATATGTCACGCGGCGTGCCAAGGTTTACTTACGGCGGGTAATACAACCCGCATAGTATGGTCCTCCAGCTATGACAAATGTCTTGGCGCGGCAACCCACAGACTTCTCCAGCACGCGGCCAATCTAGTTCTGCCCACACGGTAGTCTCTTCAGTGTCGAGCCACAATTCAGATGCAAACCAGCAATCTACGCCCAACTATATGTATGATCAGTAGCTGCAGTCGATCCTAGCTACCAATAGCAATTTTGCTGAGGATCCTTCCTAACACCACCCGCGGCCAGTATGAAGAAGACACCACAGCTAACAATCTTCTTCACGAAGATAATGAAGTCGACCTCTTGTGCAGGTCCCAGTTCAAACAGAATTGGAATAACTTCTTCCTCCAAGTTACAGACAGACAGTGTGAAGGAAGCGCAATTGATTATACTTCAGCAATCAATTGATGATTAGTTCAAGAAGAATCAGTCTTCTAGAAACTAATTCAATCCTTATGCTTCAGCAAGGGCTCAGATAATCAGAGACAATTCTCTAGACAAGATTTGATATCAAACATTCGATGATCAGCTCCACAAATGTGTCCATATTTATAATTCTTTGGTGGCCATAGTTTCCAAAAACGAGCATCAGTTAACCACTCTCCATAATATCAACTTCTAAAACATTATAATAGTAAAGTATTATTATTATAATAATATAGCCTTATTATTAATTAATAACATATAGTTATTAATTAACAACAATTAATTATCAAATATGACTCCAGTGATAATTCCTACATCCACTGCTGGTAATGACTGATCAACATGGCCCTCAACTGCACTGCAAGAAATAGTAACTGGTCCAAACTGACTTACTATCAATAGTAAGTCCAGATTTGCGAAAAATGGCAAATCTGTCCACTGAGACCCTCAAAACACACTGTCAACTCATGAGGGTTGCGATGATGAGCTGACCATAATCAGGCTCCCAAAACCTGCTAATTTGGGGAAATCACAGTCCTTCCTCCTGAAATTGCTTGTCCTCAAGCAATCGCAATCTAGGGTGCTGCATAATATCCTCGGGTTCCCAAGTAGTATCTTCGTCAGGTAACCCCTATCACTTAACTGAATAATCCCGTATAGTCCCCCGACATAACTGTCTCTCTTGCACATCCATGATGGCCTCAAGTATCAACTCAAGTTTCCCCTCATCATCTAGGGGAGGTAATACAACAGAAGGAATCACAGTTCGGCCTAATGCCTCCTTGAGGCGCGACCTGTGGAACACATTGTGCACTCTGCTGTCCTCAGGTAAATCCAGCTCATAAGCTACCTCCCCAACACGTCGCACCACACGAAACGGTCCATAATACCGTGGCTTGAGGTTTTCCGGTCCACTCTTCCGGATGGAAGACTGCCTATAGGGCTGCAACATCAAATAAACCATGTCCCCAATCACAAAAGAGCGGGCTGTCTTCTTTTGAACAATGTATTGTTTCTGCTGATTTTGTGCTCTCTAAATATTATCTTTTTATGCCTTCATAATATCTTGGCTGTCTTGCAATACATCACTTGCACTGGGCACCCTGCTATCACTGCACATTAAATCCATAAAAGTCGGGGGATCATAACCATACAAGGCTCGGAAAGGGGACATCTGTATTGTCACATGAAAAGTGGAGTTGTAACAATACTCGCACATATGTGTCCATTTTACCCATGCCCTCTGTTGCGATGACACATAGTTCCGAAGATAGCCTTCAACCCACTTGTTGACAATCTCGGTCTGGCCGTCAGTCTGTGGATGATAACTGGTACTCGGTGTCAACTCTTTCCCACATAACTTGAAAATCTCCTGCCAGAAGTGGCTCATAAAGCGACAATCACGGTCACTCACAATGTTTCGGGGTAGGCCATGCATCCTAAACACTTCTTGGAAAAACAAATCTGCCAACTGCACTGAAGAATAAGTGGTGATGATAGGGAAAAAATGTGCATACTTAGTGAGCCTATCCACCACCACAAAAATATAATCCCGCCTTTGAGCTTTAGGCAGCCCCAAAATGAAATATATAGAAATACTCTCCCATTTTCGCTCAGGAATGGGAAGTGGCTATAGCAACCCAGCGGGGTAGTGTGCTCTTGTTTATTCTGCTGACAAATAGAGCACTCGCGAACATACCGCTGCACATCTGCCTTCAATCCCTTACAGGTAAACCTCTCTCGAATCTGTCTGTAGGTTTTAAAGAACCCTTGATGACCGACCATTGGTGTGTCATGGAAAGCTCGGAATATGACCTCTCGTACCCCTGATCCAGCCACAAGAAAAATCCTACCTTTATGAATGATCAACTCATGCACTAGGAAAAATCTGTTATCCTGAATACTACCATCAATAAGGTCTATCGCCCATGTATCCTTGACATACTCAGATAGGATCAAATGCCTCCAATCCTCAGAAACCTCGGTGAGCAAACAAAGGTGGGGTCTGTGTGAAAGAGCATCGACAACAACATTCTGGGTTCCTTTGATATAGGTAATATCAAAAGCATATGACTGCAATTTACTCATCCATTTTTGCTGCCTCTCATTGAGATCTCGCTGCCCAAGAAAATGTTTCAAACTATTATGATTGGTTTTAATACAAAATTTACTCCCTACTAAATACTGTCTGAATTTGGCCAAGGCATGAATAATGGCCGACATCTCCTTATCATACACACTGAATGCTCTCTCAGGACCGCGTAGCTTCGGACTTTCGAAAATAATGGGATGGCGATCCTGGGATAATACTGCTCCTATACCCTCTCCTGAGGCATCACAGTGTAAATCAAAAGGCCTCGAAAAATCTGGTAATGCCAAGACTGGACAAGTAGTCATAATAGTCTTGAACCTCTCAAAACACTCCTGCACCTGAGCGGTTCACTGAAAAACACCTTTACGTGTCAGGTCTGTAAGGGGGGCAGCATGTCTAGACAAACCCGCCACAAATCTGTTGTAGAAGGCACATAATCCAATGAACCCTCTCAACTATGTTATGGTCTCAGGCGTGGGCCAGTCTCAAATGGCACGGACCTTATCTGGATCCATACGCACACCATTTGCACTAATAATATGACCCAAATAAAGTATCTCCGTCATCCCCAGGTCACACTTAGATTCCTTGGCATATAAGGAATCCCTCTCCAAAATATTCAATACTGTACCAAGGTGTGCAACATGGTCATCCCAAGTCTTGCTATAGACCTGAATGTCATAAAAAAATACCAATACAAATCTCCTCAACTGGCTGTGGAAAACCCTGTTCATCGTGGACTGGAAGGTAGTTGGGGCATTTCTCAAACCGAAAGGCATGACAAGGAACTCGAAGTGCCCACAGTGACATCTGAAAGTTGTCTTCTCGATGTCTTGTTCCCTAACTCGGATCTAATGATATCTAGACCTCAAATCTATCTTTGAAAAAAACTGTGCCCTGTGCAACTCATCGATTAGCTCGTCAATCCGAGGGATGGGGTACTGGTTCTTAATAGTCTTCATGTTCATCATCCAGTAATCGATACACATGCGCAAGGTGCCATCTTTCTTCTTCACCAGAACAACTGAAGAAGCAAAGGGAGATTTACTCGGCCGAATGTGTCCCATCTCAAGTAGTTTCTGTATTGTTTTTTCAATTTCATCTTTCAGCCGTTTCGGATGCCTGTGAGGAGTGATCATTACAGGCTTAGTGCCCTCCTCCAACTCTATGATGTGCTCGGTTCCCCTATCTGGAGGTCTACCCGAGGGTAAGTCTCTGAACACCTTATCGTGTTTAGTTCTCAGTTGCTGAATATCAGAATGATATGTGAATTTATCTTAGTGATCTAATGAAGGCATCAGTCTACACTCAATTGCCCAATCTATCTCATCCTCATGTCGCACTAAATGCTGCATCCGCCTGAGCAAAATCTGCTTAAGCCCCTCATCTCTAATGGCCTTAAGAACCTGTGGTTTCCTGTCCGAGATAAACCTTATCTCCATCCTCTCTGTACTGATATAGATGTCCTTAATAGTATGTAGCCATGCCATCCCTAAAACCAAGTCCATACCACCCATATCCAGCACATAAAAATCTGCCTTAAAGGCATAAGTACCCAGCTTAATTGGTAAATCAGCAACCCTCTTGTTACACTTAAGAGTGTAACCATCTGCTACCTGTACTCTCAACCTCTCAAAATCCTCTGTTTGGATTCCTCTGCGGTTCCCCAAACGGGAGTCAATAAAATTATGTGTGGCTCCGGTGTCAAAAAGCGCAGTCACCCTCTGTCCAGCTAGAAGACCATGTAATCTAAAATCACCCTCTTTTTTCATACTGGAGAGGTATGCCACTTTGAGGTTGGATGCCTCAACCTTTTCTTCTGTATAACCATCGGTGCCTTGAATGCCTTGATCCTGATCATCCATCTCACCTGTATACTCAGGAACATCCTCATCATCGTAGAACCATTCGATCATCCTGTGCTTACCCTGGTGTTTCATAGGACAGTTATGTGTAACATCATACAGACCCCGACAATAAAAGCAAAGTTTCTTCCTCCTTAAATCATTAAGTGTTTCCTGATGTAAGGGTGCTGACATAGGACGTTTAGAATCTATTTTTTCTTCCCTTCTTGGGGCTATCCTATCATAAGATGGTCCAGAAGGTTTTGCAGCAAACTATCTCTTTGGTGCAGAAGACTCCAAATCTCTAGCCTTCTTCATGGCCTCATGTAAAGATTGGGGATCTAGGGATTGAGCAAATTCCTTTGGTTTCAACATAGTCAATAAACCTTTAGGGAGTCTAGGATTTACTGTGAACAATAAGGCTCTAATCCTGGAAGCAAAACACCTATCAAAGGTGATGTAACTAGCTTCTTTTCTGTCCCATGACATGTTTGCACTCCACAGTTGAACAGGCATCTCTTCATCATCTTTGAATCTCATTAAACCCATCTCCTCAATGTAGTCAACATTCTTAAACAAGATCATATGCATGAGCATGAAATACCATCCAAATAGCCTAGGCACCTTTGCATTTTTTAATCCTATCAAACCGTGGTGAATCAACTCAGCAAGATGGGTGGCAAAATAAAAAAATGATAGCCAAATGTGGGTGAAGAATTTGGACCATCATGAACATGTAGGGGATGGGCATTTCTTTTTCTTCATCTTCACCAAAAATATGACATAAAGCACTATACATACCTCTAGCCTTTTGATTGAAATAATCTAATTCGAAAGGTTCTGGTGTATTGGAGCCTACAACAACTAATCCTCCTATCTTATCAAAGAATTGCTTCAAAGGCTCCTCTCTGAGGTATTTTCTCTGAGCTTTATAAATCTCCTTGAATTGATTGAAATCAATAATGTCCATCTGAGCCGAGGGATCATTTAACTTGAAAACCTCTCTTATCTCCTTAGCTGATATGCTCACTAATGCTCTGTCATTTAAATCCCACACAACCCTAGAAGTACTGTCATATCTTTTTGCAATTTGGACCAATAAATCTGTGTCCGTGAAAACCCCAGGGTTTATTAACTTCCGCACATCAAATTGCCAGATGTTACTGCTAGGAGCAAATGCATTTCTCTGGCTAAAAGCTACTTTGAATAGGTCCAAACTAGTTATGCTAATGGTAGCATCTCTTGCCCATCTACCCCTATCATATAAACCCTCTCCTATTTTCAGACGAAGATGTCTTGGCACCAAATCTTTAAGTTTTGAAGCATCATTTGTTGATTCATTCAACTGCTGTAAAAGGTCTTCAAATACATGTCTATCCTGATAATCAATTTTCCCTGTAATCTCTCTTCTGGGTGGCATTTTTAATTTAGGGTTTCTAGATGGGCAGATAAAATTTTCGTAGGCAAACTGTCTATTCACAATACCAAACCCTAATGCCGATTTAATTCACAATTGCTTAGAAATGTATTCTCAAAAGAACTTACCCATTCTGCAAATTTTTGACACGGATAGCAAATTCCGCAATTCAGCTCGGCTCCAAATTACTCCGTTAATTATGGATTTCCAAGATTTGACAACAATCATATACATCATCTCCACTAGGCTTAGTATTTAGTTGTTGCTGTGATGGCCACACGCTTTTCCATTATTTCCGCTTCATTTGAAACTTCACTATCCAACGGCTCAAAAAACCTTTACTCTACCAGTTTAAAACCTGACCGTCGATCTCAACAACTCGTTACATCCTGAGGCTAGCATTAGTTAAAGAAAATCACCATCAGTTGGGACACGTGGCGGCAAGGCGCATTGCCTTGATAGATAGATCTCGATCGCCTTTTCCTTGAGGCTTCACGCTGTTCGTTGGATCAAAATCAACTTACGGTGTCTTTACATTTCTTTACCTCCGACTGGGTCCCAATACTTGTCCACGTGGCAGGTAGGCGCATTTCCTTGATAGATAGATCGATTGCATCTTCAGTTTAAGGCAACGCGGTGACCGTCAGATCTAACTTAATTTGCCGCAGATCACTTAACTATCCTACTTACTACCTGCAGGTTCAAACTCCCGACTAGGACACATGGCGGCAAGGCGTATTGCCTTGATAGATAGATCAACTGCATCTTTGGCTTAAGGCAACGCGCTGGCCGTTAGATCAAACTTAAGTTACAACATCTTTATTTGCCTTTTAAAACGCTGAACAGGGCCCACCATATGCCATGTGTCATTCAGGTGCATTTCCTTGATGGATAGATCTTGCGCATCTTCGGCTTAAGGCAACTTGCTAGCCGTTCGATCAAAACTGAGCTATGGACCTTTTACTTTGACTTGTCTGACTTCATCCGGACCCACTGGGACAGGTGTCAATCAGGTGTGTTGCCTTGAGAGATAGATCGACTGCATCTTCAGATGAAGGCAATGCGCTGTCTGTTAGATCAAACTTAAACTGCATGCAATTTATCACAACATTTAAACAAATGTTGGACCCGCCAGAGACACGTGGCAGCAAGGCGCATTTCCTTGATGGATAGATGGACCGCATCTTCTGCTTAAGGCAGCGCGCCAGCCGTCGGATTAAAACAAAGTTGCATGACAAATGTTTAATAGAATAAAAGGCTTGCGGGGCATCCAGACTTAGGAAAAATTAAAGCGCTTAGGACTTTGAAAAATTTAAAACACGGCCCTGCTTAGTGGTGAAATAAGACACTTGAGTTTATAAGACTTTAAGTGACCGGATAAAGTAACAAAGGAATATAACAAGTTCCAAAGCCCTTTGGTTTTTAAACCTATACCCTCCAAAATTTAAAAAAATAGAACACCTAGGGTTTAAGCAAAACAAACCCTGCTCGAAGCTTTTAAACACATGATTCAATTGGCTTGGAAATTTTTTTTCACAGACCTATTAAGGGCTGTGAGCAGCCAATAGCATTTTCTAGTAAAACTCTTCAAGCAGCAGAATTAAATTATGACATAAATGAGAAGCAAACTTATGCCCTATTCAAAACAGTGAAATCTTTTAGACCATACGTGGTGGGAGCTAAAGTGATAGCTTATGTGCCAAATGCAGCAATTAAAGATATATTTAAGTAGTCAGATGTTACAGGCAAGAGATGCAGATGGGTGAATCAAATCCAGGAGTTTCACATGGAGATCCAAATAACAAAGTTGGTTAGAGGACAGGGTCTTGCTAAACTTATGGCTGAATCAAATCTTGAGGCAGTTCAAATAAATTATGAGAAAAGAGCTATTTGTTACAAGACACAGAAGGTCATGTTCAGGAATTCCCAACTCATGCTCAGTATTTAAAACCATTCTTCTCGTAAAAAGAAGGGAGTGTTTCTAACTCTACATTTTCATTAAGTTTTATTTCATTTTCTTTGATGTTATTCTTTTATTTCTATTTTGGTGTGCTTCTCCAGAGAAAACTAGGATCTTGGTGTGTCCAACTATGAACGCATATCCCCAGAAAGAGCCACTGGTGGAACCCAAATTTGCACATGAAAACGATTCAGGGAAGTATCCTTTGTATTCATTATTGTGTTAATGCTTTCATTTTCTACGTGTTCATCTATGCTTTTAATTATCTCTTGTCTATTTGTATTTCATATATCATATTATTCTTATGTTTTTCGGCCTGCATATTCATATTTAAATTCATAAATATAGTCGTTGCTTGTCTTTTCGCGGTCTTTTTATTTATTTTATACTTTTACACAGATCTGTCCGACGGTTAAATCTCAGTGTAGATCGATGGTTGGCGTATTCCCTTGATCAAGAGATGAATGACCTTTACTGATTAAGGCATTGCGCGATGCCAACAGGTGTCCGTTTAGATCTCACTTGATTGAGGTCAAAGTTACTTAAACATCGAGCAAGTAAATATCCATCTGACAGTCGGCGTGTTTCCCTAAACAAGAGATGCTCGAAATCTACCCATTAAGGCATTACGCCTTGAAGACACGTGTCTATGGCGGGCCAGGCTAAGCAAAGAAGGAATGAAGTAAAGACCGATCAAGTTCAAATTGATCTAATGGACAGTGTAAAGCCTTAAAGCAAAAGTGATCGACATCTAACCATTAAGACATTACGCCTGAACGACATGTGTCCCGGACCCACCAAGGCCAGAGGGAATATGACAGTAGGGATACAAGTGGCAGCATTTTGATTGGTTGAGTAAGGTGATAAGGATTCACGTCAGATTACAAGGCAGGATTAAAAGATTAACTACTAAAGGACTCGTCATTTAGCACATGGGTCTAATCGACCGTGTTGTTTTAATCAAGATCAAAAGGTGATCGACTGTTAGCAGAAGTTTGAAAATTAATTAGCGGTTAAGTTCGATGATGATTGATGGTGGGCGTAATGCCTCAAAGACAAGATGCAAACTATTTAGTCTTCAAGGCATTACGCCTGGACGACACGTGTCCTGGGCCCGCAGACTCTCGACAATGAAGAAAAGGGAATACTGTTACACTCCGATTAAGTTTGATGAACATCGACGGTTGGCGTAATGCCTTAAAGCAAAGATGCACGACTTTTACTCTTCAAGGCATTACACGATTACCACATACAAACATAATCGGAGGATTCTTATAAAGAGAAAGGATACCAGAAGATAGTCGACGATGTCGACATGCCTGTTTTCAATAAAGATGATATTCAACATGCTAGAGATGATATCCATTATCAGAAGCAGAGATACTTGATGAATACATTTGGTCGAAGTACTGTGATAATGCATTGTCATTATTTGATAATCTGAAGATTGAATCACCAGGAATATATTAAGAAATTATGGTTGAGACATAATTGACCGACAACTATTCTTAACAAAGATGATTAATCATTCCTTTATTGCAATTAATGTTCAATTGTTGATCTGAGGATTAGGTTTTAGTTATCAAGAGACATGTCGGTCTGAAGCTTGTATGCATCCCTTGGACTTTATACAAATAGGGATTCCAAGACCATGTGAAAGGATGATAGTTACATATACATTATTTTGTTCTATTTTGATCACAACTACAACATGGACTCAAATGTACTATTTTCTCAAAATCAATAAAAGATAAGTGTTTCTGTCTCACTTGTGGTAAAAGGGTTCAATCCATTTCAGTTAGTCGTTTGCAATTATTGAAGGAATTTCAATTGCTATTTTAGATATGCTTGTGTAGAGATATTATGTCTTATATCATTGTTTGATTATCAAGGAGTTTGTGAGAACTTAATGTTTCCGGCTACCTGTTCAACTGGTCTCCCAACCATAGAAGTTAAATTCATTTGAACTAACAAAGATATAAATAGACTTAATCTTCTTTGCGTCCAAAGCATTCAAATAGTTGATAGTATTGATACTGTCTTGCAAAGTTGTACATAGGATTGAATTTGGATTGACTCTATCTACCCAAGTTGATATAGGCATTGATTCTGAGTTATTATTAGATATAGTCATTTGGTTTATTGTTTTGAGTTGTTGAGATATTCTAGCATCCATTTATTTATACATTCTTATAAAACATTCTTACAAATCTCACAAAGAATTCAGTTTTTGCAGTTTTATGTTGTATTGATTACAATTTGATTTCTTTCAAGTGCCTTGCCATACTTGAGAAAGGAGTTTGAAGTGTTTCTCATCTGCTATAACAAGCCTTAAGTCTTGAAGGATAAGTTTAAGGTATAGGCCTACCAGCCTTGGTTCTGTAGAGCCAGAATTGCAAAAGTTCCAACCTTGCCTTGGTTGTGACTTGTTAGTTGGCCAAATCAATTGGGTTTCTGTTAATGTTTGTAGCTTCAGTCGTATGATCATTAGAATATATATAATACATGTTGATTAATAATAATATATTATATATGTTATATTATTATTAATCATATGAAATTTAATATTTAATATT
>MU224038.1:5209559-5221004 GCA_018584345.1 Thuja plicata | reverse complement strand
GCATTAAAGTAATACATCAGTCAACAAAGGAGAGATGTGAGTGATATGGAGTGACATTATTACACAAGGTTCTATTCATGTCAGCAAAGAGAAACAATTTGGATGCTCTATGATATAATCACAGTTTTTGTTCAAAGTGTGGAATCTGTTAAAACAATTTCTAAAAAGCTTCATGTTTTACACAGGGATGTCTTCATACAACTAATCTGGAAAGAGACATCATTTATTTGTTAGCAAAGAGAGTCAAGATTTTGAGCTTCATATGTTATCACAAAATATGCTAAGGAAGATATTAAATTTGATAAAGTTGCAATTGATAGTAATTCAAAGTTCCATCAATATGAGAAGTAAGTTTCATGTCAATTTCAGAAAATGACCACAAGCTGCTTACTGGTATTCCGGTTATTAAGATGTAAAGGGATTATTTTCCTTTAAGTAACTGTTAAACTTGTTTATAAACCAGTAACAGTCATGATTTCAAAAGAATAATGAAATGACAACAGCAAAACAGTGACTGTTATTGTTTTATAAGAAAGTTCATATTTATGCCAGTTATAAAAATCATAAAGTGCTTCAAATGTATTTACAGTTGTCAATATGAACTGTGGCGAACAAGTTTTGGGTTCATAAACTTTCGAACCCATATAGCAAAAGGAGATCGAATGCTTGACTGTTACTAATAATGTAATTAACATTATTAGTAACAGTCAAAAAAATCGAGATTGATATCATTGGTCATAGTGCTAGCCACGGTTTATAACAACAGTAAGTTAAAAAGAAAGTAACAGTGAATATCAATAAAGGCAATGACACTTCAAACCCGTAGATGATGGTAATTCATAAACCCAGCTCGGATGATAACAATCACAGCATGATAACAGTCACAGAATGGTGAGCTCGCGGGTGGAAAACAGTCACATGGTAAGTATCGCATATGGTGAGATGTGCTAGCAGCTTACAAACAAATCAATAACAGTTGAGCCCAGATAGAAATGCATAGAGCCCGCATTAAATAAAGCCCATATATATATGGTGAACAACAAATAAAAATGCATGAAGCCACAGTAAGAACAGTTCGACAAATATACAGTTCAACAGAGATATATAAACAATGGATGCCATGAAACATGATATGGGCTCGCGGCTGTACAAGTAAAAGAGAACTCTCAGTGTATCCGAGTTCATGCAAGTGAAACAATAGTTAACAAGGAGAACCCACGACTTATGCATGGTCGAACTTTCATGCTATTCATTGCAAAAGACCAACAGAGAGTTCGAGAAGGAACTTACAGTTCACTAAATGAGAGATGGAAGTAATGCCGAGTTCCTTGTCCAAGATGCACACAAAGAAGTAGCAGTGGTATCTTCAGTATAGAGAAGGCGCGTGTCCAACAGCAGTCGAGATTCTCACAGTCAAGCCGAGCTCCTTCAGCAATTTTAGAAAGCTTAGGGTTTCATTTCCCTGAGACCTCTCCGAGAAGAATGAAGAAAACACAAATGCCAAGGTAAATGAAACGCCTCTGCTATATTGCAGTGTATTTGGAGTCTGCAAGACAGCAGTATACGGTTTTTTCCCAGCATGCCACGATAGCCTAATCACATGGCTTTGAAAAGATGCAGATATTTCAAAAGGTCATGTCGACCATAGAACAAATTTCGAAATTATGCATGTTAGATTAGGTTTCCTAAGTGCCTTGTGTTTTTTATTTATTTTATTAATATATTAAGTGCTAGTCTTATATGTATTGTTCCTTTTCAAATTAGTTTTAATAATATAAGTTATACTCTCACTTTCTATTTAAATTAAATAGATAAATTCTTTATCTATTTAACTTAAATAGAAACTATATTATAATTTATATTATTAAAATTAGATTTGATATTATATTCAACATGTTTAATATTTAATAAATAACAAACAAACCTATATATAGATACATTAATAGAATTTTATTCTATTTATATATTTATATATAAGTTTGTTATTTATTAGATATTAAATAGATTGATTATAATTTGGATTAATATATATAGAATTATTTACAAAATATATGAAATAAATGAATATATAACCAAGGTTGACTTATGTTGAGATAATCATCTTGATAAAGGGAGGGTTTCTCAGTTATGTTCAGTTCTGGAGGCAGTTTAGAGACAGTTCCATCATTTTTGAGTTCCTTTCTGAGTTCAGCATCAGATAGTTTCAGTTGAGGGTCTTTTGGAGCAGTTCACTATCAGTTTCTAGCAGTTATACTCATGTTTTGACAAGCTTTTTCTTCATATCCGACCCCCCCACCAAATATGCATGATTTTGGGAGTTGAGGGGCATTTAGAGGATCAGTTTGAGTTGAGTTTCAGTGACACTTGGCTTGGAGGGTCCCTTTCAGCAGTTAGACTTCAGTTTGTAGCAGTTTGGGACCTCTTTTTGAGGAGTTTTTTCATGCATTCGACCCATTGAGATCTGATGACTATATCTTGTGCTTCTACCTCATTATTCAAGACCTTCTTTTCTTCACACGTTCTGACACATTGCAGACTTGTGAATATATTGTAAGGGCATTTTGTAGCAGATTTTTTGACAGTATTGATATATAGAGATAGTTGTTCCTTCCCATTTTTTTTTTTTTTTTAAGTGTAATGCTGTGAGTTTATCTGCTTTGATGTTGTGTTAGCCCTTCATCTAAGCTGCATTCTTTGTTACATTTTCAAATCTTGATACTTGCCATTACAGGTCTCTTGTTTGTGTCCTAAGTTTTTTGTAGAAAATTGGTGAAGTATTACTTCCCTATCAAAGCAAAAAAATTGCAGGTCCTTACATAGAAACACTTTTGTAGTTGCATGTTTGTCTGGGTATTGAGAGCCATAATTATCTTTAGAGATCTATGCTGGATTAATTCAAGTTACATATCATTTATTGGTGTATCACCTCCTTTAGATTTTTCTAGGTATTCATATTATCCTTCTACCTCTTTCTCACATACACACTTGGCATTAAGTGATATCCCGAATTTAACAGGAACCGGCCTAGAATCCAGAGATTCATTCTCTCATCCACCAAGGAGAATGTTTCCATGTTCCAACAGGATGGCTAGATTCTGCATCCAGCTATAGGCGCAATCTTGATTGACAACAGATATTTTGAAGGCTGTAATGGGATTAGGCAAGGGGACCGCTTATCTCCCTTCTTATTCATCATCATGGCAGAAGCATTGGGTCGCAGTCTCATTAGCCAACATAACTAGGGCACCCTCAGTGGTGTGGAAATCACCTCCGTTGTTGGGGCAGTCACTCATCAACAATTTGTAGATGACATCTTACTTTTTGGAAAAGGCTCCTTAGGGGAGGCTTTACAATTTAAAAAAATCCTAGATAATTATGCCTTATCTTCTAGACAAGTTGGGAATAAAGGAAAGTCTTTAGTTTTCTTCTTTCACACCAAAAAGAAAATCCAACAACAAATTGTGAAAACTTTGGATTTCAAGAGTGGATCCCTTCCATGCACCTATTTAGGAATCCCAATTGACAAAACCATGAGAACATCAACAACATGGAAACCCATTGGTGAAAGAATGGACAAGAGGATGGAATCATGGAAATCCACATGGTTGTCATGGGCTGGCAGAATTGTCATGATCGAAGATGCAAAAACTTAGGAAATTCTTTTGGCAAGGTACGGATACAGAAAGGAAATTTGCCCTTATAGCATGGGATAAAATCTGCAAATCAGTGGAGGCAAGGGGAACAGGGATCAAAAATCAACTCCTACAGAATTAGACCCTTGTGGTGAAGCTTTATTGGAAAATACTAAAAGAGCCAAACCTTAAATGGGTGAGGATTATTCGAGGCAAATATTTCCACAATTTCAGTGAGGAAGAGATTGCAAGAGTCAGGGAACTTCCTAGGGGATCCAGAATATGGAACTTCATAGCTAGATCTAGGGGTATTATTGAAGAACACGTCACTTGGAACATCAAAGATGGAAGCAAAGCACTTTTTTGGGAAGACGCTTGGGGAGGGGGGTATCCTAGCACCAATATACTTATGGGATCAAACAGAATCAGCAAATTATTTTTTGATAGTTGGGTGGTCTTGGTCAAAGACTACTTTTACCTTTCTCGCTAAACTTTGTGTTGTCCTCAATTTTGTATTCGCAAAATTGGGGCAACCCTACGGAAAAATTTGTGGTTTAAATTCTTCAAGACGAGTCTTTGTTTGCTTTTTCTTGGTCTTGTGTTTGGTTTAGATTTGTGGCTTTCGATATTCCACTTATTTTGAGCTATCGTGGGAGTCAATTGAGGTTGTCTAGCTCAGGTTATAGAGGTTTTAAACATCCTGGAGGTGGGGTTTTTTTATCACATTTGCATATCATCACTTAATCAAAATATCTATTTTGAGTAAGTGGCGAATTTCAACTCAACGGCATATTATCAATTTGCATGTTTAAAATATATGCAATTTGTTTCCAAACACCCGTCACTTATTCTTTATAAATGAAGCCAAGTGGTGGAGATTTTTGATGAAAATATATATGCTTTTAAGTTTCGAAATTCATATGCATTCACACTTCAAAAACCCGTGGCCTCTTGTTTGCATATGCAAAATTCCTTTTAAAAATATATGTAAACCGTTTTGAAAAAACGCAAGACCATGGTTTTTAAACTTCAAAGCCAAGTGGTGACGATTTTTAAATTATTTGCATATATCTTACAACATAAGTTGAGTGATTTTTAAAATCACGGTTTCATCTTTTAAAGAGATGGTGTGGAATTTTAAGTGATCAACATATGCTAAAGACTTTTTCAAAAGCATTTAAAACTGGAAGGCACCACTTTTCTAATTGATTGCATGCTATTTTTGTTACACGTGCTATCACTTATTAGAAATATGTTTTCATTTTAGGATGAAAGGCGTTGCTTTCAAATCATTTTTCATATCGTTTTTGCATGCACTTTGTATTGTTAAAAAGCCGTGATCTTCCTTTTAAAGTCCATGGTTTTGTTAAGAGTCTCCAGCGGTTTTATTGGATGGTTTGAAAGCCATAAAACATGTGGTATATACTTTTTAAAAAACCCGTTTTTTCTAAGAAGACCACAGTTTCATTACCAAGTGCATTTTCAAACTTAAAACCGTATGGTGACGTTTTCTTAGAGGATTGCATATCGAACTATATATGGTGTGGTTTTTATGACACGTAGT
Source organism: Thuja plicata (assembly GCA_018584345.1). Classification (NCBI taxonomy): domain Eukaryota; kingdom Viridiplantae; phylum Streptophyta; class Pinopsida; order Cupressales; family Cupressaceae; genus Thuja; species Thuja plicata. Next base: position 5,215,808 of record MU224038.1, on the reverse strand, counting down.
GTATGCTATCGAGTCATTCAAAAACTCATTTTCATCACTTGTGGCTGAATATTATTAAAAACTCCATTGGCGGCTTTTTGTGAAGTGTTTGCATGCTGATGAGAGCTCTTTAAAATCCATGGTTTCCTTCAGAAATCATAGGCGTTTTTATGTGTTATGGCATAAATTTCAAATGCAAATGCTGTCCTATACATATGCAACTCCCATCTTGAAGCACGCTTTTCTTCTTTTAAGTGTTGGGCATCAATTTTCAAAGGAAATAGTGGCGCGGTTTTTATGGTGAATTGCATACTGATTCTGTGAAGAGCCTGTTTGGCTCTTCTTTGTAAATTACTGAAAATCTCTATTCCTTTCTTTTAATGAAAATACTTAATAGGCTGGAATTGTATTTCTATCAATTTTATTGACTTCTTCGGTATCCATACAAGTATAAATTGACGAATTTTAAAAGTATTTCGATACAAGTTTGCAGTTCTAAATTTGAAATGATGTAATGAGCCCAACTGGCTCTGCTTAATAATTCCAATTGTCTTTGCACGCGAATACAAAATATAGCAAAACTCCCTTATTTAAAATATTCAGTTTCTATTCAATGTGTCTCAGCCAACGAATACACTTATTTTTTTTAAATAAGTAACTATTTAATTACTTCTAGAAATTGTAATTAAAGAGTTTATTCAGCACAAGTTCATATACAATAATTTCAACACAAATACTAAATGCAGGCGTTTGGAAATACCGTGCATCATATACTTTGCCACCGATTCCTAATGGCTTGTCAACCACCCGCGAAATCCAACCAGCGTCCCATGCGATAATTACTTGGCCCGATCCCATTGGTTTCAGGTCCCGTGTCTGCTATTGAACCTCATGTGGCAATGGATGGGTCAGCGGCTACCATGCATACTGTTGTCACCCACACTTTGGCACCCGCGGCAACTACGGGTCAAGCTCTGATTAGGAAGCATTCCAATCACCAGCATAACCGCGTATAACTGTGCTGCGATAGGGATAAACACCCCACACTACCTGCCGCTACTATGATAATGTGTCGCCCAGCTGTTAGTCTTCACCACTCGAATGACACTGGATTTATTGTGCCACCCAGCTACTTGTTCTTCTCCTGTGATAAAGTCGACCTCTTATGCAGGTCTCCGTTCAAGAACCTCAGAATTTCAGAATGTCTTTCTTTCCTTCAGCCACAGATGAACAATTCGAAGGAAGAGGAATTGAAATGGATTATACAACATCAATCGATTAAAGACGAATTGATCATACAACACCAATCAATCAGAGATTAGCTCAAGAAGAATCAGTCTTTGAGAAACTAATTTGACCCTGCAGCTAGGGCTCAGATAATTAGGAACAATTCCCAAGAACAATTTTCAATAAACAATATTCGATATCCTACTTCACAAATGAGCTTGTATTTATAACTCCTTGGTCTCCATAGTTTCCAAAAACTATCATCAGTTAACTGCTCTTCATAATATAAACTTCTAAATCGTTATAATAATAATATATTATTAATTAATAACATATTGTTATTAATTAATACAATTAATTATCAAATATAATTCTGATGATAATTCCTGCAACACCTGCCATACTGACTGACCAACATGCTCATCACTGCACTGCCAAAAATGGCAACTGCCAAAAATAGACTTACTATAAATAGTAAGTCCCCAGCCCAAGAAACTACACAACTAAATATCGTCTGGAGAATTGACCACTGTCGATATTGCCCTGTCAGTAATGGAAACTAACCAACTGACTTACTAAAAATAGTAAGTCCAGACTTACTAAAAATAGCAAGTCTGCCAACTGGGACCCTCAAAACCCTGCATCAGCTCACAAGGGTCGTGATGATGAGCTAACCAAGTCATTGCCACAACCTGCTAAAATTAGGGTCATCAAAGTCCACCCTCCCCAAGATTGCTTGTCCTCAAGCAATCACCGGAACAAGGAACATCACAATCCACCTGGGTCCCACAGAAGAAGGTATACCCTCCTACTGGCATAAACTGTAGGCTTTTGTAGCATCACCCAAAATGCAAAACGGATAACTCTGTAGAGAGACCCCAAACAATCGCTCACCCAAACTCCTGCACTGAATCTGTCTCTGCTCGGATCCAGAAAGAAGTGTACTTTAGGATCATCAAAAACCAAGATGTATGGGAGACTCGGATCCCCTATATACTGAACTCCCGCAGCACACCCGACAAGTCTGTACTGAATGTGTAGATCCTCTGCACAACAATGATGACTACCTCTGTACCCAACTGTACCCGGGCCTGGATATCCGCTCACTGTATAATCTCTGTAGTCACAGTAACTCTCGAAGTCACCTTCTACTGACTTGCAACAAAAACTTCCATCAACTGCTGATGGCTAGAGCCCATCCCATAACGGATGATAAGGACTAGGAGCCAATCCGCATCTATGTGCCATCAACTCGTCAACATGAGGATCGAAGGAAAAATAATGAGCACTCCTCACCATGTAATGATGATAAAAGGCTCCGCTCTCTATCAGAGGCTCATCATTCCCAAGTCATGAACCCAAAGATGGCTCCAAGCTCGAACTCTGCAAAATAGGTTGGACCGGATCCTGGGTGACCCTCTCAGTAAACCCAACATCAAACTCTCTGTGAGGTAGCATCGTAGTCAGAGTACCTACAATCTCTCTCACCAAACGCCGGATCGCGCCTGTACCCCGGATGAGAACCCTCAGAAGCTCGATAAGATCCCTCACGAAATTCTGAACTCTCAAGAAGGTGATCCAAGAATGACTCTGGGCAGTAAAATCTATAGGAGGTAGCATCCATCTGCTCCCCTCGGAACCATAACTGGTCATCGTGCGACTGTGACGTAGCCAACTGCCTACCATCCCCAGCTATGCGATCACTAACAACTGACTCAGGTGATACCATGCCTCCCTACTGAGCAATCAAAGGAGTAGTGTCATGAACAGGAACAATAAATGCTGACTGGTTCACTACGCTTCCTACAACGTCCCGTACTGTATCACCTGACGTACTGCTACCAACTGGAGTATCCATCCCAACCGGAATGTCCACCCCAAAGTCCGGCACACTACAACCCTCTACTGCAGTGTCTAACTCTACTGCACAAATATCCGATGGAAGTGAACCTATGCCTCCAACGCTGAAATCAAGGGGGGATGTATCCTCAACACCATCACATCCCACAACCCCAACTGTGGTCATCATCAAATCACCAGACACCACAATATGTAACTGTACAAGATCGAGTGCTGGTGTAGACTGAAGCTGCTCCAGTCCCACTGTCACCTCTGCTAACTGAGCCTGAGACTCCCGGAGAGCCAATTGAGTGCTCTCTAAAACCATTGAAGTCGTTGTGAGCTCCCGAGTAAGCTCACTCACCTCATCCTCTCTATCCAAGAGTGCCTCATATGCCGTACTTCCCCACTCTACAAGGTGATCACGATCGGCTACCAACTGAAGGTAATCTCGTCTCAGAATCCTGAAAGCCTCCCGTAAGGAATGAATCTCTGCAAGGGTCAAGTAACAACCACCAAGCTCATCATCCATAGGAGAACCCCATCCATGAACAACTAGCAGTTGCCGAGCAGCATCGAAATGCTCAACTGTGGTAACAATATCGCGCTCGCTAACTCTCAACTGACTAGTCACATGATGACTATGAATGGTCGGTCTTCTATGCAACACTTCTGGCATACTGTCCATACTGCAAATAGAAGTGGCATCCAAGGTACTCCTCTCAAGAACACTATCTCCCAGTGTACTGCCAACTGAGCTCTGTGAAATGACAACTGAACTCACATCCTCAAACAGAGTACCGCCATCTGGCACATCTCTGTCAGACTCCTCTGTACATGAGGAAGCCTCTATAGGGTCTACCTCCTCAATAATATCAGTTGTCCCATCCTCTGTATCCTCTGAGTAATCCAACTCCTGGGACCCATACGCACTCTCCAACAACTTAGAGTCCTCTCCCAGGATCTGATACAGACATGGCTCACTACTGGAGTCATCCTCGGGAGTCACATAAGAAGTATCGTAAGCCACGCCAGATGCTAGCAACGACTCTACTTCTTCAGGTGTCCCTGAAGGGACCTCATCTGACTCCATATTAACCCCTGAATCTGGGTCATGCTGGCATGAGTCCGTGTCTACTGTCTCGAACTCGACACTAGTACCATCACACGCAGACTCCATGCTCAAATCATCACTGCAGGAGAATACTGGTATCTCCTGCACTAACTCTATCTCACGACTGCCGCTATCCAGATCTATACAATTTGTCTCCATCCCCTCAAGGCAATCCTTAAAGGTGGTATCCTCCCGGAAATCTGAACTAGAGTCACTGTCTGACTCGATAATACAATCTGTTGTGGCACTGACCTCTACTGCAGTCGTCATCTCCTGCTATGTCACCAGATCATCAACACCACAACAAGGTAGCTCCATGCTCTCGCCAATCCTATCTGAGAGGTGTGCTGCCTCTCGCTTCGGTGCTACACTACGACAGCTGATATATACATCTCCGATAACAAGTCCATCCTCAAGAAAAACTGGACCATCAGAGGCAACTACTGCATCAACTGTATCTGCACTAACTGCAGCAATTACTCGGAAAGCCTCAACCGGCTGAAGCTCGGTACTATAGTCTACCACTGGTGTTGGCACGTCCATCTGACTATCATCAGATACATGAATAGGTGTCGTACTATATACTGGTGGGTCTACATCTCGGACACCTGTCGGGGAAAGCTCAAGCTTCCTGCCCTTCAATCTCGATGACGGCCTATGGAAAGCAGAAACCATGTACTTTGCTGCCCTATCTACGGTTTTTGGATTTGATAGACTTGCCACCATCCTTTGCTGATGAATTCTAAGTCTCTCCATACTCTCCATTAATGTATTCATTCTATTATTATTTCCTACACTGCTATGCCAGCTCCCGGAGCTAAACCGCCTGTATCTGTCCATCTCAAGAGTGCTGATCACTCTTAATACATCAGTAAATCTGCATTCATAAATATTTTTCCTACCCCACAAGATGGCAAGAAAATGGCTCTGATACCACTGCGAAGAGCCTGTCTGGCTCTTCTTTGCAAATTGCTGAAAAGCTCTATTCCTTTCTTTTAATGAAAATACCTAATAGGTTGGAATTGTATTTCTATCAATTTTATTGACTTCTTCGGTATCCATACAAGTATAAATTGACGAATTTTAAAAGTATTTCGATACAAGTCTGCAGTTCTGAATTTGAAATGATGTAATGAGCCCCACTGGCTCTGCTTAATAATTCCAATTGTCTTTGCACGCAGATACAAAATATAGCAAAACTCCCTTATTTAAAATACTCAGTTTCTATTCAATGTGTCTCAGCCAGCGAATACACTTTTTAAAAAAAAATAAGTAACTATTTAATTACTTCTAGAAATTGTAAATAAAGAGTTTATTCAGCACAAGTTCATATACAATAATTTCAACACAAATACTAAATGCAGGCGTTTGGAAATACCGTGCATCATATACTTTGCCACCGATTCCTAATGGCTTGTCAACCACCCGCGGAATCCAACCAGCTTCCCATGCGATAATTACTTGGCCCGATCCCACTAGTTTTTGGTCCCGTGTCTGCTATTGAACCTCAAGCGGCAATGGATGGGTCAGCGGCTACCATGCATACTGCTGTCACCCGCACTTTGGCACCCGCGGCAACTAGGGGTCAAGCCGTGATTAGGAAGCATTCCAATCACCAGCACAAATGCGTATAACTGTGCTGCGATAGGGATAAACACCCCACACTACTTGCCGCTACTATGATAATGTGTCGCCCAGCTGTTAGTCTTCACCACTCGAATGACACTGGATTTATTATGCCGCCCAGCTACTTGTTCTTCTCCTGTGATAAAGTCAACCTCTTATGCAGGTCTCCATTCAAGAACTTCAGAATTTCAGAATGTCTTTCTTTCCTTCAGCCACAGATGAACAATTCGAAGGAAGAGGAATTGAAATCGATTATACAACAGCGATCAATCAGAGAAAGCTCAAGAAGAATCAGTCTTCGAGAAACTAATTTGACCCTTCAGCTAGGGCTCAGATAATTAGGAACAATTCCCAAGAACAATTTTCAATAAACAATATTCGATATCTTACTTCACAAATGAGCCTGTATTTATAACTCCTTGGTCTCCATAGTTTCCAAAAACCATCATCAGTTAACTGCTCTT
>MU224038.1:5176414-5198031 GCA_018584345.1 Thuja plicata | reverse complement strand
GACATTGTTAGGGAAAGAGGAGGAGGTGGTTGAGCTTACCCAGGAGCTTGAGGTGATTGTGGACTCACTACAGTGTACCCAGTTGGCTTTCCAGGAGTCACAGTCACAATTGGAGGAGGTGACCATAGAGTTGGAGCATGTTCGGTCCACACCAACCCCAGACCCAGTTCAGTTGCACGTTGAGGTGGTTGGTGGTGAGTTTGCTTCTACGGTTGGAGATGTGGGATGTGATGATGTGGCTGACACATCCATCCGAGATATGGGTGCAGTAGGTACAGAGTAGGTGAGGGCCTCAGTGGGGATGAGTTCTCATGGTGATTTGCTTCCTGTTGCTAGAAGCGAATCTATTACCACATTTCATGCAGTTGGTGGCAGTAGACAGTTGGCAGTGCCACATTTGCAGGAGGATAAGTTGTGAGTTGTAGGGGAGCAGGTTGACGCTTCCGCGTATAATTTTTACTGCACTGTCATTCATGGAGTATCTACTTGAAAGTGCAGATTTGTAGGGGAGTTCGTACCGAGTATCTGAGAGTACTCTCATTAGAGGCTATGGTGCTATACGGCGTTTGGTGGGGAAGATTGTAGATACCTTAGCTACAATGCTTCCCAACAGGGATTTTGTGGTTGGGTTTGCTGAGAGGGTTGCCCAGGATCCTACCCAACCTACAGTTAGGCAGAGTTAGAGATTGGAGCCATCTCCTGATTCCCAGTTTGGTAGTGATGAGCCATTGATGGAGATTGGGGCTTTCTATTGGCATTATACTATGAGGTGTGCTCATCATTTTTCTTTCGACCCACAGGCAGAGTATTTGGTTTTTCATCGTTGTGGGTTGGCTCCAGTTTCATACCATCCATTGTGGGATGGGTTAGTACCATCTTTTGCAGGTGGGAGCAGCAGTTGCAAGTTATATCACTTGCAGTATCTTCATGCCCACGTCGGTTTTGCCGAGTTTGGATTTGGTGGTAGTGACTCGGGTACCTATGCTTGTTATCATATCCACAGTGTGGTTGGGTGTGAGTGTCAGTTAAACAGGGTTGCGAGGATTGACAGAGTTAGTGTTTCAGTTGGGTTGAGTTCTACTGAGTTGTTTCCTCCATCCACACCTATAGTTAGTCTTCAGATGATTCTATCAGTGATGTCAGTTATTTGGGTGTTGGTGATACAGGGGCCAGTTGTGCGCGATAGTGATATTGCACACTTTCATCCGTGGGATCCAGGTTGATCGTGGTGTTTCTTGTTTCCATCTTCATAAGGGGCTTCCCTTTCCATTCATTCTTGCATGTAAAATGGATTTCACTTCTCTTGGTGATGAAGTTCTTATTTTTTGGGATTTCCATGTCACAGTTACAGCTGCTGCGATCCTTGTCATGTCAGAAAGAGGATCTGCGTCAACAAGGAATAAAGGAAAGAAGAAAATGAAGTATCAATATGATAAGTACCAAAACTCCATTGTACCTTCTCAACTTATGTATTATGTGGAGGAGATCCGCGATATGGAGATTGGACACTTGGACATGGACGAGTTTCTGAAAAGGGTGGAGACATCTACTAAAGATGTCATGATCAACATTCAAGAGAGCTTCATTCATCATGTGTCTACTTTCCCAACAGCTGCATTGGAACTCGAGTTCGTGATTGCATGTGCAAAGAACTTTGATCCCACTTCCAGAATGATTAAGGATCAGGATGGGAAGGTGGTGATCAGTCTTGATCCGGATACCATAGATCGGGTTTTCAAAGTGCCAGCTGCTCCAGTTATCATGAATCTAACGATTGAGAAATCTCTCGAAAGATGGGAAAATGGCAAGACAGCTTACCTGAGATATATGAATGATAACTGGTTGATCACCAAAAAACCAAATGTGGCCCGGTGCCCTAAAGGGATGCACAGATCCGAATTCAAAGAAGAGGTCCACGATCTCACCACCTTGTTAAGCCGTGTTGGGGGTTTGAAAGAATCCAATCTTTTTGAACCATGAATGTACAAGTATTTTTCCTTGATCCTCAAAGTCAAGGCAGCAATTGTTTTGGGGAGAATTGATCGGTGATACCATATGTGGGAAACTACCACAAGTACCTAATACATGTACTTTTTACATGAACTCTTACCTAATTTACATCGCCGCTGCCATAGGATCTTTCTCAGGACTATCTACCAAGGGAGACAGGATGCAATTACCTGTGTGGAAGTACTATGATCAGTTTCCATTAAGGTCCAGCCGCATTCATTTTAGAAGAGTGCAAGATGCATTCTTTGGATATTACCGGTGCTTGTTTGACAAGGAGCTTCCGAACAAAAGGGTTTTAGACGAAGCATGGAGCAAAATAAGTGAGTATGGCTGTATTTTTCTTCAGTTTCCGAACTTCACCTATCTCAAGGTGTGGTATTTTCGGGAAGAGCCATATACCTTACCTAGATATCCCACAGATAAACTCATTCTTATGGAGTTAGCTCGACAGCTTATGGTCGTGCAAGCATATCAGTCCTCTCTACATAGACCAGGTGTGGGCATTTCCTCGCGCAATCCTTTAAGGATTGGTGGTTATTCACTCGACACGGTTCCTAAAGTTAAGTGCATGGAATTTGAGCTTCAAGAGGTCAATTTGAATAAGTTCATGGCACGAGGTTCATTTGATTTAAGAGGAATGAATGACAAGATTCAAAGACAATTTACTCATGTTCATCGTCTTGAGGATATATGGATTGATCTGTGTACAGAGGTGGACATCGCCAAGATGGACTATTGCCGCCTAACAATCAAGCAGATAATAGACTTCCGTCTTGCTCAGATTCTTAAAGGGGTTGAGGATGATGATGACATCTTGGATCCAGAGTATCAGAAGCATCGTCTTAAGAACTTACCTGTTGCATCTCCATGTTGGTCAGTAAGGAAAAATGTGTCTATATGGGATAGATTCCAAAGCATCCTGGCAAACACGAATGTTTGGTTGAAGAAGAGGGGCTTAAAGAGTATCAAGATTAAACCTGGGCGAGACTTTGATCTTGCTGGTCCCGTGGGTGCAAAATCAGAAATCAGGGGTAAGGGCAAGGGAGAATCTTCCTCATCAAATGTTCGAATTGTTCAAAAGTTGGCTATCTAAGGTGGTAAGCTTATGGTTAAATCTCCTACTTCAAATACAGTGCTCAAGGTGAAGAGTTCCGAAATGAATGATCTCTCAGATAGTGAGGAGGAGCTGCAAATGATTGTTACTCTTGAAGTGCTGCAAGTTCAAGAAGCAGTTGAGATACAGGGTGTGCATGAGTTTGCTCCAGAGATGGATGAACCTACTATGTGTCCTCTCGATACGGATGTTGATTCATTCACGATACATCTACCTCCTGTACATTCGACAACTATTGTCCCAGCTACACCCATCTCTTCTGTCGCCCCAGCACAAAGAGAAGATTTATCACATGTGTTCGATGAGCTCCTCGAGGATCTACCTAGGCTGGACACACTCATGGCTAACAATAATCTGACATCACAGATTGAGTTGTTCATGCAGGAGAAAGCGTAAGGAGTTTCGATCTTGTCAACAACACAGATAGAGGCATCTGTCATAGATGTGTCTTCTTCTCAAAAGGAACCAGTGACTACCATGGTTATGGTTGATGATGCTGCCTCATCCTTCGTTCTACGTCCTTGGTGGGGTTTTATCACACAAAAGAGAAAGAAACTTGAAGTACCTTTTGAGGAATTTGATCTTACCCCTAAGAGCAAACTTCTAGCATTGAGAAACAAGAAGGCTAAAGTGGTCTCCAAGATCATGGTTGATGATCAAAACATCAAATATGCTGAAGTTGTTGAACCCATTTCAGATAAGCCCTCAGATGAGCTTGAAGGCACGGACTACAAAATCACCAGGTTAGAACTTGGTAAGCAATCATTTGTAGGTTGGCAGTTGGATGTTCATGATGCACTTGATCAATTTACAAAGAGATCTGATAAGCTCTGGCAAAAGAAGCACATGCTGAAGGAAGAAAACATTCGTCTGCATGAAGCACTTGAGAAGAGCCTTTCTTCTCAGCAATAGAGTGTACTTTCAGAGGACACTCAGCGGCACATTGGTTGTTTGAAGAAGAAGACCAAGGTAATGGATGAGTGGGGCAGTCAAGTTGAAGTTCAGGGCATGACAGTTATCAAAGATGTGTATCGCATATTCAGAAACATCAAGAAAACCACTGATCGTTTGCAAGAGGTTGTTGAATCTTTCGATCAGCAACTGAAGACTTAGATGTGTGGAAGAAAATGGCCGAAGCTGATCTCGACATCTTATGCACTTACGAGATAGTCTCTTCCAAGGAGATGTATTTGGAGTTTCTAGATTAGTTGTTGAACAAAGAGCAAGTAATGAAGAACTTCGTAGAAGATGTTCATGGAGCCATGCAGGTATGCGCTGAGCATAAGGAAACTATTATTAAGGCCTTTGATGGTTTGGTATACAAGCTAGTGGCAGAAGATGGAGAACTGATCGCAGAGGAGCAGGCATTATCAGGGTTTGCGTGAATTATCCATCAGGAGCTGGAGATTAACACCTTCAGTTGTAGTGCTATGGATAAACTGGCAAGGTTTAGGGCTGCCTTGAATCAACTGCAGAAATATTTATGCGGATACAATGGTGTGATCTCCAAGGCGGCGAGTGTTGCACGTAAGACTGTAAACATAGCTCAACACACGGGTGCACCAGATCCGACTATTGTTCATAAGTCTCTTTGTCAGTTTGAGACTTGCATCAATTTCCTTTGAAAGTGTTGTTAGGACACTTAGTTTTTAGAAGTGTAGAATCTTTGACAGATTGCACGGAAATATGTAAAAGCATTCTCATGTAATCATGCTAGAGGTACATTAGGTCCTGCAGCATTGAATAAGTTAAAAGTGGTTTAGGTTTTCCCTTTTCTTCTCCACTTTTCCCTCTTCTCCTTTCCTATATAAGGAGGGTGTTCATTGTACATATTCATCTTTTGTTGTGTGCAAGAAAACTATAGGCAATTCTCTTGTATTCTGAAAACTTTGAGTTTCATTGTGCAAAGTTGAGCATTTGAATAAAGGAACAAGAATTGACAAACTTTGTGTTGTTGGTTTTGAAAATTAACGAGCGTGTTCTTATGTCGCATTGGTTAATCCTTTCTCAAATTAATAGTTACCTTGCGTATATCATTTGAGCATTTTAATTCGAATTGTCTGAAGACTTTGAGCTTCAGGGGATAAGAGTTACTATAGAAGGTAGTGGCTGCAATATCCCAAGGATTGAAGACTTTGGGCTTCAATATTGAAACTTAGATACATAGAGTACTTATTTGAAGTGATGACAAGAGACTTTTAGCTCTTGTATCATTGCATCCTTAGATAAATTCATTGTTGTCTCAGTTGATTGTTCTTAAGTCAATCTCTGAGCCACCGGTATTATTGTTGCAAGGGGAACTGTATGTGTTACAGTTCAGTTCTATTTGAAGCCACCTGCGGTAAGAAGGGAACCTCCCTTATTGCTGAGAGGAGAGAGTAATCTCACACACTGCTGCCTAAAATACACATTTTGCAAGTTGTAGTCTTATTAACTTGCAAAATATTTAGCCAACAAATAGCACCCACAAATTTAGTTGAAAGATATTCAAACATGCACCCACAATGTTGGGCACGCACCCAACAAGTACCCACAGACGCACTTGTACCCGGTTCGGGGCTTGTGGGTACTAACCCTGCAACTATGCTTATACTAGAATGAATACAGGTTTTGGTACCTTGAGCTTAAAATGCAAACTTAAATGTCGTCCCAACATACTCTCAATGTTGAAATAGTTAATTTATTCATACCTCATAAAATTTACGGTTGGACCTTTAAGTCAAGAGGCACACATTTCAACTCCAACTAGCTCAACGAGCTCAATTAGTTGGAAAGAAATAAGTTAGCAGAGAAGGATTGAGAGATTCAAAAACTCTGAGATGCAAATGATAAGGCAATAAGGCCAAATCTTAGCTGATGGAAATTGTTCAAATGATCAATAGTTCTAGGGATTGGGAACTCGTTGCTACTCATTAGTCAAAGAAAAGAATAAAAGCTTATAAGTTATGAGTTGTTAGCTACCATTTGAATTCATCTGCTGCTATTTCTAAAAATTCTGATGTACGTTCAGAGATGTCTCCTTCCCTTGCCCTTCAATGATGTTATTCACTTCTTGTTTTCATTGTCATCTGGAAGACTTATTTTTTGGGGTGGGGCACTGATTTAGTTCATTTTGTCTCGGTTATAATTTTTCTATGGTTATTCCCGACTATATGTTAATTTTTTTCATCTTCTTAGAGTTATTGGAAATCAGTTTATTAGTTGTCAATGGTTGCGGTTGCTCGGCAACCCTTGGGGGTTTTATATAGAACTCTTATAGTCAGGGAAGGGAGTTTGACCCTTGGACTACAGTTTTGTATGAGAAAATATATTGAATGATCAAAGTAATTATTTGTATTGTTCTGCAACTTCTGGTGTAAATCTGTAATGTCCACTACTAGGCATAACCATAGAATGGTTACTTTATCCTTGATAGATGTCAAAAATAATATATGATTCATTCCCTTCCTCATCTCTTTCTTATGAAGAGTATCCAATATATTTTATATTCTCTTATTCTTCCATATAATTGGTACTTCTCTACTCATATAGTTTTCTATCGATCATTACAAAGGAGTTAGAGTTTAATTTTTATTTATTATATTAATCGTATATGGTAAATATTATAATTTTACCTAAATATCAAATATATAAAGTAAAAATTTTATTAGTGATACTTAATATGTTAAATATTAAAGTAAAATTTATTATTTACGAAATACGATTAATATAATGAATATAATTAATAAATTTCAAGTAATCTCTTAAAATACATTTATCTACTTAATAACAATTATAATATTAGTATATCTAATTTTAAAATAGATAAGCGAGTTATCCACTTTAAAATTAAATATCTTATATTATAATTATTATTGAATAAATAAATATATTTCTTTTGGAGTGGTTACTTATTAGTTAAATATTAATGTATGTATCATGATATATTTAATGTTTTAAAACAAATAGTTGTATTATTCATTTTAAGAGATTAAATATATTAAAATATAACTGATTAATATTTAATTAAATAAATAAATAGTTTTGGAGAGGAGTTTTGCACATCTTTTTGTGGACAATAATAATAGTTTGCTAATATTATAAAGCAAATATTGTTAATTGTCCAAGGTGTTTTGGAGGGTGGCTGTTTAGAGGGTCTAGTCTAGGTTGTGCCTCAGTTATGTCACCTTTGCTGGAGTTGTCCAGCAGTTGACTATCCCATCTCATGCTCATTTCTATGGGAGAGAATTTGTTTACATTCAGTTCTGTTGTCGTTATGGCCTGTTCACAACTCTGGTAGTCCTTTTGAGGTGGTTGTAGAGTTATCATACAGTTGTTATCAGTTGGGGAGCTGTTTTGGGGCAGTTTGGGCATGGTTCATAGAGTTATATTTTTATTTTTATGGGATTTCTCCTCACATCCGACCCCCTACAGTTTTGCATGATTTTCAGAGATGAGCAGTTCTTGGACAGATTTGGAGTGGTTTTCAGTGGCACTTGACTTGGAGGAGTTTTTACAGCAGTTATACTTCAGTTTCCAACAGTTTGATGCCTCTTTTGGTGGGATTTTCTCACGCATCCGACCCATTGAGTTTTTTTTGGGCTATATCTTGTACTTTTACCTCATTCTTATGGACTTCCTTCTTTTTGACCTCTTTTTGCACATTGCAGAAAGTAGGCATTATTGTAAGGGAGCAGTTTGTAGCAGATCCATGGAGTTTTATGCAGAGTTCTAATACCTTTTCCAGCTATTTTTCGGTGTTATGTTTTGATTGTGAGTAATTGATTTCATCGTTGTGTCACATACCTTTGTTGAATTAGTTTTCCTTCATGTCTTAATGCAGAATATGATGTCTCATAGCGCAGATTTATGATTGTGTTATTTCTGATTTTAAGTTATTAAACTGTGAAAACGTTATTGTTTTCCTCTTTATTGCTGATTAAGAAGCCTTTCATAGAGTTATTATTGTAGAGTTCGTCTAGCTGATTATTGTGTTTCACCTATCTGTTTTATCTCCTAAAGTTTGCTGAAACATCAATTTCAGTGAATCACCTCAGTAGTATAGTTTTGTCTAGCAAGCATATCCTTCTACCCTTTTCCTCAACAAGAAATAGTTTAGGTGATCACAAGGAGGTAGCCGGCTTATGATCCGGAGATTCGTTCTCTTTCCCATCAACGAGAACAGTTCCATGTTCCAACAGGATTGCGAGGTTTCACACTTTGCATCACGGGTGCAATCCTGATTGACAACTGTAGCATGAATATGGAACATCATTGAATGATGACAGACCTAGCATTTAAGTGCAGTATTAACAAGTAAAGGATCATACTCATATATGGAGCAATGTATTGACAAATCAAATGACAGTTCAGAAATGTCAATATTCATGGACAAAGCTAAGGCAGAAAACTGAAACATTTAGAGGGACAATAAGAACTTGGTAGGGCAGCCATGTTGATCAACATAGTAATGTTTCAGCAAGATAGAAGATGATCAGCATTTGGTCAAATGAGTATGTCTTTTCACCGTGAGAAGCCAAAGAAACAGTGCAGCATTACTGAAGTAAAAAAAACTTCCAAATGTTAGCATGTAGGAAGACGTGGTGATTGTAAAGTGACAGTGATATGCTCAAGATATCCGAATGTGTTATAGCAATCAAAGCATGTTTCAGAAAAGCAAAGAGAAAGGATGCTGTAAATATATAGTAGACTTTAAGTCTCTCATAAATTCATCTCATATAGCAGAGTTTCCTGTCCATAAGGAAGAGTCATTGTAATCTGAGTGTAAGGAAAGTGAGAGATATTATTGTGTAGTAATTATACAATGCAATATCTATTAAAGATATAAAAGACAATACAAGGATGAAGTGCATTTATTTCCAAGTTGTGAGCATAACCCGAACATATGATAACTCATATCAATCAGCTATAGGACAATGTGCAACTTTCAGGAAAAAGTAGTAATTATTGTGAAGATCGGTGTTCAATTTTCAATCAAGTAAAAGGAGATTAATTATGTTTCAGTGCAGATATTTTGAAGGAGCAGATATTGTCATGACATGGAATTTGAAGGACAATTGCAAGCTAAGGAACAAGTGGCAGGGTTATACAAGGCATGGGAGTTTTAAGACAAAATCTGTGTTAGAGTGTCTTACACAGAAGAGTGGTGCATACAAAGTCAACATGACAGCTTCCAGGTTTAAAATCAGCATTTGTCATGAACACGTACAAGAAAGGTCAGTCAGCATTAGTGAACAACTTATCTGAATTCAAGCGTAGTCTTATAAAGGATACAAATAGTTCATGTCTATTTGTAAAAGGCCTTCTAATATGTAAAACAGTGGAATAACAGCTAATTAAAATATCCAAAGGGACTGTAGGCACTGTCATCAATCAGTTATTGTTTACAGAATGCAAAAAGTAGTGCTATCATACATCAATGACGGTGAAAGAATATAAAGAACACTGACAATGACTTTAACTGTCGAATAACAAGATTTCTGAAACCCTCATTAAGTGAGCAACAAATTTGTATGAGAAATACAAGGAAGAAAAACCCTTCAGAATGGTGTTGTCGCTGTCTATGATTACACAGTGGCATCAAAACTCAAATCCCGTCAGGTGGTTTGAAGCAAAATAGAGACATGGAGTCAACGGTTTCTAAAGTACAAAAGTGTCTTCAGACAACAAAATCTGTAAAAGAAAAATGACGAGTGCCCAGGAAGGGAAAATGACACAAAATGTGTTAGAAAACCCTCACGTCCAAAGTCTACACACTGAATACCAAGGAAATGATCAAGCAAATATAGGAAACTGCGGTGAGAATCCAAATCTCAATCAAATACCCAGTTTTTTTCCAAAATATGCGGAATTCAAAGTGGAAAAAGAAGCACAAGTTATAGCAGGCTTCCTTCAAATGCCAAGAAGCTTTTCTTAAAATCATTTAATGACCAGAAACAACATATGGAGTACTGTCCAGAAAAGACACAGTCACCAAAGACACATTTGAAGAATACATGGTAAAATCCATGGTTTACGAATACCCAGATGCAAATACCACAGAAATAAAATATTTTATCTTTTTGTGTGAACGATGCCAGTATTTTAGAAAGGAATCCCTTGAGCTGCTCATTACAAGAAGATCACAAGAGAAGCTGTGGCCATCAAAAAACCAGAAAAGGAAAAGGAATAGTTTTGTTGATTTCCAGTAGAGAGGGCTCGAAATCTCATGCACAAAGCTTCAAAGTCACAAATAAATGCAGAGATTTGTAAAGATAGATAAAGCTCGAAGTACCTGTGTAAAAGGCTGAAACCTCCAGAACTTGCAGGAAACTCCATGGTAAACGCTAAGCATGGCGGCGCCCAGAACCAAATGTGCTAAGGTAAAATGAGAAACGGAATAGGTTTTGATACCCTATAATGAGTTCAAGAGGCAAATTGTTATGCCTTAGTTTTACTTTTCAATAATAAAGAGCCACGAGCAAGATGCCCTAAATAAAATAACATAGTTTGCATTTTTATGTTAATATTTATAAGGCATTTTGCTTCTAAATATTAATATGAAGTGTAAATTTTATTATTTGAGTTTTGTTTTCTTTTATATTTTATCAATTGTATGATTAATTATTATTGTATAATTGACATTATAAATCATATTGTAGTAATTAATTCTAAATGCAAGAGAAAAGATGAAAATGACTTTAATTGAGTACACGTGCTTAATAGACTAAGTCTCTTGGAGAGATACAGGGGACATTAATGAAGAGACTTTGTCTTGGAAGTTATGTCAGTTTGAGGACATAAGGAAGGAATATAGAGGTTTTGGAGCATATTTAGGGAAGGGTCGTTTTTTACTTTTCCAAAGCAGTTGGAGGATATTTATGGATTGTTGGAGCCTTTTGAGGGGCAGTTGCATGAGGTACTCAGTTCTTTATGGGTGGGAGTGACTTTTTTCACCATAAAGACATCTCTTTAGTGGTTTTTGGTTCCTGTTTTTGGGCCTACTTTTTTGCATTTGACCCAAGTTGGTTGGAGGGTTGTATTTAGTGGGTCTTCACTCACTTTTCTTGCAGTTCTGGGATATGCAGATTTTGGAAACTTAGTGGCTATTTTCAGTCCTTGGCTCGTTTTCTTGCATACTTATTGTAACTCTTTTGACATATACAAAGATTATATTGGAGATCACCTTTATGCAGTATATTACTTTCTTATTTGTTGTGAAGGTTGTGTAGTAGTGTATGATTGATAGGTCTGCCAGTAAAAATGTCTTTTTTCCTTTTAGTTTGTGTCTCATGTTTTACCACCTCTGTAATTTAAGTATTGTGTGTAGGTTGCAACTTGTGTCAAGGACATTATAGTTCATTGTTGTGAAATTAATGCTTCCTTCGTTAAGCTATATATAGTCAGGCCTTCCTGTGAAATATTTTTGCACATGCATGATAAAATAAGTTGCGTAAGTTCACCACTATGTCAAGGTTATCAAAGAGTCATAGTTCTTCTGAATATTGCAAGTTAAACTTCTGGTGCATCACCGTTTCCTTTTCAGTTTTAATTATTTCCAGTTTTAAGTTTTCTTTCTCTCTTTTCCCAAAAGGTTTAGTTTCGGCAGGTAGTTTAGGTGAAGTACTAGAACCGGCCTAGAACCCGGAGATTCACTTCATTTGTGAGTAATCCACTGCTCTGAAGTGATTCCATGTTGCTCTGAATTGTCAAGTTTTAAGAGGATTTGATAAAGGGTGTATTTTCAGTAGTTAACAGTTATCTTATTCGATGATCTCTCGTCATTCGCATGTTTCCTTACTGAACGAATAACTATATATGATCTTTCTAATTTCCTTCGATATCCAATTCTGGTATACTTGCTGCTTATCTATCTACAACCCAGTAGACAAAGGATTTAGATATGATAATCTATTTTAGATTGTTGGTATGGTTCTTATAATTGCCTTTGGTCTTACTCGGTTTGAAGGGAAATCTATTCAAATTCAATGCTGATGTAACTGCTATGATTACTTATGCTATGTTTGTTTTGATTGCTGATTGTATCAGAAAAACGTGACTGTATTTTGCTGGCTGGGTGATTGACTGTGTTGACCGTGTATTTTCCTCCATATGCCGCGATATTCATTCTTATTATATATCTCGTGTTTAGGATGAGAAGTCACATCTAATGGATATGACTCGTCTCCCCGTAATCGCATCATTCTAAAGCGTATTTTCCTTATAACCACATGCTCTTATTGTTATTATAATGTTTAGGATATAATATATTTATATATATTATAATATGTTTTATGTTAATATTTAATTAATATATATTTCAGGTATATGGTGATACATCAAATAAATATATTTTATATTATATAACTTTATATCTATATTATAATAATTTATGATAATATTTATATTACAATTATTTATCAATATTATTATTATTATATTTTTATGTAATATATAATATTCATAATAATGATAATCATCTATTATATTGATCTTTATCTATTATTATTAATTTTAATATTTAAATTTTATTATCATTATTCATTTAATAATATTTTATTATTTAATTATTATTAAAATTCTATTTGAAACGGGGACATGACAGCACTCATCCATGATTAACTTGTTTACGCTATAAGAAATAGCTGTTGGGATCTTTATAAGTAAACATCTTTCTGGTCACAATGTATGCAAAACTTTTTTTATTTGCTCTTATAATTGTTCTTCATGGTTGTGTTAGCAGTTTTCTTGGTCTTCCATTTTATTTAACCTTGGTGCAACCCTTACCTTGCTGCCCTTCTTTACTTTATGAGTCAGCAGCAACTAGATATTTCAAGAAAAAGGAAGTAGCAAGTTTGTAGAGTCTTACTTCAAAATGCTAAGTTCATTATGAGAATCTTTAACTGGAAGCTTAGTGAGTTAGCTTTCCTTCTTAAGGTTTAATGGCCATCAATTTGATGGTAGATTGAATTATGAATCATCTTTTGTATCATGTGTATTAAATGTTCTGTAGTAATGTATTTTGATTGGTTGTCACCCTAACATTTTTATTAATGTTTGAGATATGAAGATGTTTAGCATTGTAATCATAAGGGTCAATCAGGTGCATATATTACTGGTCTAGATAAGAATTATTAAGGATCTGTGAACTTCTATTTGAGCCCTATTGTAAAAAGGACTCTTGTCAAGCAAAAGATTTTCAGAATTGTTCCACTATCTGTCACACCGATAGCAATATAAGATAATGTGAAAGCAAAACCAGTGAGTTGTAAGCTTTTTATGTAATATTTGTTAACTTCAGTATATATTGACGGAAGTTACATTAGCTGATATTTTATTTGCCATAAATCTGTACTTTGTTCTGTTTGTCTTATTCTTTATCCTTACTATTTTGTATCTGGTTGAAGAGCAGTTACTTTTGATTGCTCCCCCAAAATCAGATAGAATTCAACCTCACTTGACAGCTGATGAAGAAGCAACATATTTTGCATCACAAGTCTTGGATATGCCAACCAGTGATTCATTGCCTCTTTCTTCTAGGACTGATTTAGTGTCATCAAAGCGGTTTGAAAGTATAGTAAGGCGTCCTGAGAAACCAGGATCAAAGGTATGATCTTGCATATAATATCTCATACAAATTGATTTCTAATAATATTATTTTTTAAATCTAGTAGCGAAAAAATGCATAAGCTAGCATAATTTTGTTTGATGTATTTGTATGAATTGTGACTTTAAGTAGATCATATTTGATTTTTTTTGTTCAGCATGGTAAAATCAGGGCTGAGATTTCCCTTTCTCTTGAAGGCAGGTAATGGAATTTTAGGCCCAAAAGAACGTATACTTATGCTGGGATGGCGTCTAGGTGTAAATGAGATGATCCTAGAGTATGATAGCTATGTTGGACCTGATAGCGAATTGGTATGTGCTGTTTTTAATGTATTTATGTATTTCTTCTTACCAACCTTTTCAATCATGTTGATCAAGTGATATCTTCAATTTAAACTACCGGGATGATGAAAAAATAAAAAAATGGTATCATATTCAATATTTACTATGTTTACAGCAGTGTTCCTGAACTCGCCGCGGGTTGTGCAAGTTTTAACAACCTGCGGGCTGAGTCGAGCTTGCCGGGTTTTCATGAACCGACAGCATGACCCGCCGGGTCCCTGGGCTATGACCCGGTCACGGCAATCATAGACTGGACATAAAAAAGAAATAAAGACTTTTTCGTATATTTTTTAATACTTAGCCAATTTTATACTTAGCTAAATCTGATTTATTTAATTTCTTATACTTTAAGTTATATTTGTATAAATACTTTCAGGATGTTTGAGATAGGTTCCAGCTTCATGGGAGTTAAGATGTAGATTCTAGATTTTGGGGGTTTTTGAAAAATTCCAGACAGCCAAATTTCAAGATTTAGCAGGGTTACCTCCCAAAATTTGTCTTGGCTCTCTAAGGTCAAACTGAAGCTGGAACAAGGATTCTCAAAGGGTTTTAACTCATTCCATCACAAATCACTTGGTTTCGACTCCGTCCCCATGATAGACTTAGTTTAGCTCTCGCCCATATCCCAGACAGACATGACTTCCCAGCAGCCAGAATCACTCAAACCTCACTTGCTAGACCTAGGGACCTGAAAACTGCCACCAATAAAGACTACCTAAGGCCACTACTCCTATAACCAAAGAAAAAAAGGGGGTCCCCATTTGCAATGGGGCGATGGTGTGAAAACCTCACAAGGACCATGAGTGGGTTGACCAAGCAGACAAAGAGGTTGAGGATGTGGCTATGGTAGAGGAGGATAGAGCACGATCAGTTGCCCGTGCAGTTGATGTTGACCAAAGTAGCACCTCACAGGCAAAGACTATGGCTTGTCAGTCATCTAGGACCTACCTCAAACGCATTTGTAGGAGGCAGACAAACTACTCTGAGGCTGAGCTAGAGCTTGAGCCATAGACTTGTTTTTGTTTACACATATGTTTGGGAACATTTGATGTCATGGATTTTATATACATTTGACAATATTTGTAATTACGCATATCTATATTTTCTATTTCCTTCAGCTACAATTGATGTTTGTACTTATGTGATGGATGTATGTGATCAAATTAGCTTCTATTTGATGATGTTATAGTGTCTTTAAGCTTTATTCAATAATGGGCACATGAAACAAGTTTTAAATCGTAAAAAATCTTTGTTTTTTTCATTTTGCCAAGTCATAGTCGAGTCGTTGCCAAGTCATCAACGGGTCACGGGTCGAGTCGACCTTGTCGAGTTATAGGCGAGTCTGAGTCATGGAACTATGGTTTACAGTCATAATGGACCAAGTTTAGAAAGGAAATTCATATGACGCTCCAAAACCATTGTCTTCTGTGGGAATACAAACAAGTATTCCCTTGTTTCAGATCATTTGGCTGATCTTCCACTTTAAAATAGTAAACAATTTTTTGTGAAACAAATCACACAATTATAATGATAAGAGAAAATGCGAAATCCCTTATAGGGATAGAATGGAATAAAATAAAATAAAAATATAGGAGCAGTTTCTTTTCTTTGGAATAGTATTAAAATGACACTATATAACACCAATATAATAGGTACAAAGTTTAGTGCTTGGTTAGGGTCTAGCATTCATTGCATTATCCATTGTGAATGATTTGATTGATGTTAGGTTCACTTCCATTAACAAACGAAGGTCAAGGATAAAATTAAAAATTGCACTGATCATTTTAGAATGTACCACCTATACCAGCACTTGACAAGATACAAGGAAACTTTTTTAGCAACCTCGCATACACCCAACCACAGTAGTATTACACTCCAAAATATCGTGATTAATCTCAAGTAATCACCACCTGCCGCATTTTGTGAGTTATTTCCTTAGTTTTTCAAACTTTTACACAAAAGAAAGATGTAAAGCTTCCTTTTTTTGGCTTATTTGTGCTTAGGAGAAGAAAAATAAAAGAATGAGGTGATTGGAAATTCTTAGTTAAGGCTAGAGAATTCTAACTATACCAGTTTAAGTCTGAATAAATTAAGTTTTGATTTAAAATTTAAAGACTAGAGTTTTTCTTTTAGTTACATCCTAATGAGAATTTGGAACATTGAGTTGGCCCTAAAATAGTAGGTTGTGTTTAATGACAACAGAACTTGCTTGCTGTTTTAGGACTAACCATGTACTTTTTTTGTAAACACTCTTAGGTAAAAGTAAAACAAGTGTTTATAAAATATCTTTTTATTTGGAGAACTGCTACCAGAGTGGGTAGCACTTTTTTTTATTTATATTGGAAATGATTACAATTTTAGCTACAGAAAGTTAAAAATAGGATCCTAATGGCCTCAATGACCTCCTGAAGTTGCCCAATCTGTATTGGATTTAAAACACTTTCTTAATGTCTAACTAGATATCCATATGTATCTATCATGTTTCGTGCCAAACCTACCTGCATCACAATAACCGTCTCCTATATTTTATTTTCATCCTATGTTTTGATGTAGATAGCGTCACCGATTAGTCCTTTCGCAGGATTTCTTTTCAAGTTTCTAAGAGCAGTGATTGAAGGCAAACACATATTAGGGTTGACCACATGATTTATTGCTCGCTCTGTCCAAGCAAAATCACCAGAGATTTTGGCAGTGTTATAGACAAAGAATTCCAGCATTTCTGTATTTTGAATGTGAGCCTCTTTCAAGTTCTTCTCACTGATGATTTATCTGATCACATCTTCTTCGATGCTGCCTTTGATCACAAAAATCTAATTTAGTTGGTCTGTTATTTCTTGAAGATTTCCTTGCGGGTGACACGACTCTGAGTGATGGATGTGTCAATCTGATCGATAGCGAATTTTGACAATAATTCAGCAGCAAAGTTGGCCTCTCGATAAATATGTTTAATTGTGAAATTGAAGAATGAATTGAGCATATTGTGAACGACCTCTAATGACATATTTAGCTTCCAAGTTAAAGCGTGATTTGATATTATGTTGTTAACCACAACCGGAAGTCCCCTTCTATGTCAATGTTGTTAAGTTTTCTTTGCATTTCTTGAGACCCTCTAAAATAGCAGAGAGCTCAGCGATATTATTAGTATCATCTGATAATTTCATGGATTCCCACGCAAATTAGTCTTCCACTGCAATCCCTGATGATGTATCCACCACCCAACGCTCAGGGTGGCCCCCGAAGGCACTGCCAAACTTTAATTTCAGCCTTCCAGTTGGTGGGAGAGACCATTTAGCCAATCTCCTATCTTTCGTTGAGAAAGTGTCATGACCCCCTTTCTGAAGATAAATAACAATATTAAAATCAAATATAAAAATAAATAATAATATTAGCAAGAAATTAATCATATAATATAATATTTATACCAATACATTGCTATAGATAATATTATTTAAGTTGAGTTTATATCATCAACAAATATGCCATCCTAAGACATACAGACAGTATGGAAGTCATAAAAATCAATGATGAATAATAGACTGCTTATGATTAAGATTATCGTGAAGATATTGATCATCATAGACGTATATATATATATATATATATATATATATACAACGAGATTGATGAAGGGTAGAGCGAGATTGATGAAGGATAGAGACGTCTTCAGCTTTACAACACATAGCAGGAGCAGGAAAGACGACGACAGTAGGGGAGTAGGTAAAAACAACAGAGCAGCGTAGTAGGAGCAGGAAAAACGTAGCAGGAAGGAATAACATAGCAGCGTGGGACCATGAGAGCAACAAGAATCAGTGGACCAGAATAGCAGCGTGGGACCAGAACGGCGTAGGGATTTTTGTTTACTCCTCGGTTTGGTGTGGAAAGGGATTCCTTTTTATATTCGGTGGTTCTAGTGGTATGCCAGAACAGGTCTGCCCCACATTCTCCCTCCTTGTTTCTTGCATGCTTTTGTTTTTTTCTTTCTCCAGCTTTCTTTAAAAAGAAAAAGGTCTTTGAGAACAGCACCGTGAGACCCTTTTCAAACATCATCTCTGCAAACCAAAACTCTACAAACGCACCTATTCTGCAAACCGACAACTTGGAGTCTTGAAAAAACAAATAGGGATTGGAATCTTGGGATTTTAAGATGCTATCGACAAACATGCTCAAGCTGCAGGATACAGACAGTTTTAAGACAAGGCCCACAGAGGGTCAGCTACTAAGCATAAACCCACATCCAGATAACCTAGGGTTGACACAGTGGGCTCCAGGTAGTTTTCAACCAACAGTTGTTCAAACATGGTATGGTCCAGAGTGGCAATCCCTCATATCAAACGTTCTCCAGGGAGGAACTGACAACACAAACAATAAGTTCATCTTTGTGAATGAACAATATTTGGGGATTCTAAAACGGAGAAGGGCTCGGAAGAGGAAACGCATGCAGAAAAAGAGGCTTATCATGATCCTACCTAAGACAGCCAACAAAAGCCTCTTGATAGATGAGTCAAAGAACCAGGCAGTGGATGACCAGGCAGCTCAAAGAGGAATCAACGGTGATAGGAAGGAGACCCTTATCGAAAATATATAGGCGGACAAAGAGGGTGGAGAGAGGGGATCACCAAACAATAAAGATACTTACAGCCCCTCCTCCTCACCTCTTCTTTGGTCTTCAGAGCTATATGTAAGTGACCTTATGGATTTGAAAAAGAGACTTGAAATTCTGGAGACAAAGGGGCAGCAAGAAAGCGACAAATTACACGAGGTCATGGTAGCCAGCTGGGAACTTGAGAGAGAAAAGAAATGGTTAAAAGAGCAGGTATTAAATCTACAAATCAGCATCAAGCGGGGACAACAAAAGCTAATCAGTCTAAAGCAGGATATGGAGTATGAGAAAGCAACAAAAAATTGCAGCCCTGAATCAGTGAAAACAACCACAACAATACCACTAGAAGAATTTCAAGCAGCAATGGCAAACATGGTAATTAGAGAAAACAAACTAAAGGAGAAGATAAGAGAGGCCAAATCATGGGCTCAAGTGGTAAATGAACCAACATCGGAGCAGAAAGGAATCATCGAAATGCAAATAAAGAAACAAATAAAAGAGGAAAAGGACAAACAAGAGAAGGCAGCAAACATCATTATCAAAGGATTAAAAGACTATGGAGAATGTGAGAGAATAGACATTCTAGCACGGGATTTTCTCATAGCCAAGCTGAAATGGACAGGCAATATACATCAAGCAAACAGGATTGGTAAGAGTATGGGAGGTCGGGAAAGATAGACATGTGAGAGTTACATTAAGCAACATGGAGGACAAGAATGCGATTTTGAAGAATAGGGGGCTGCTAAGAGGTTTTCATATCTATTTAGATGAAGATTTAACATTCGCACAACAAGAGGATAGGAGGAAAGAATGGGAGAAAGTAAAATCAGCGAGAGATGCAGGAAAATGGGCATGGCTGAAGAACGGTAAAGCACAAATCATTGATAGACCAGCACATCGGAAATAGGGATTCGGGGCCCCACGAGAGTATCTAAACATGGTAAGTTGGAATTGTAGAGGATACCCGTGGAGAAGAGGACCGGGGTTGGGGCCCATAGCCAAAGGGCAAGACATTATTTTTCTCAAAGAAACACATGAACATGAAGGGTGTAGAATACCGGACTTTGAAGGATACACTAAAATCTCTGTTTGGAATGAAGAGAGGATAACAATTCTAATAAAGGAAACATGGAATAAAATTGTAAAAGTAGAGAAAGAAGACCCAAACAAGCAGTTTATATGGCTAAAAATTGAAGATTGCGGGCTGGTTACGTGGCTAGCTGCTTGCTACTTCGCACCTAAAAGCTCAAGATTTTACAAGAAGAGAAATCTTGACAATGAAGACCCTTACGCAGCCTTAAAGAAAGATATTTCTACTTTCAGCTCGATGGGAGACACAATCCTCATTGGGGATTTTAATGCTACGACAGCAAGTAATCAATCTATTCAGTTGGGTAGCGAGGCGACAGAGGATAGTAACCCCCTGTGGCTAGAGAAGAGTGAATATAACTACAACAAAAGGACTTCGCAAGATGAGAATGGTAGTGTTTCGCATTTTGGGGCAGAATTGCTGGGTCTCTGCAATCTACATGGTTTGGTTATATGCAATGGCATGAAGTATTGACCAGGATCAAGTGGCATCACATGTAAAACATACAATGGGAAAAGCGTCGTTGATTATGTGATATGCTCTCAAACATCCATTCCCAAGGTGATGGATTTCAAGATTGATCACTGCCTTATGGAATTAAACTCTGATCATATGCCTCTTTTTATCAAATATGGTGTTAATTCAAGTGGGCAACAAAACGGGCAGATCCAAGGCACTAGTGTAAAAGGTAATATACAAAGTAAGATACTTATAAATCAGGAAAATCAGGAGTTATTCTATGCTGCCCATAAATGGCAGCTCAAGATGATTAGCAATAATACGGATCCCAAAGAAAACCACGATGGGAGTGCATACTTGAGCAGCAACATGTTGGTTCCAATAATTCATAGGGCACTAAGGGAGTGTAAGAGATCCAGACCAAGGAGGAACATATCAAACACCTTCCCAACTAACCCCTGATATGATGAAGAATGCAAGGCAGCGAAAAGATCTCTTACAAAGGGGGAATCTAGCAAAGAAAAAACCTACGCATACAGGCAGCTGATAAAAGTCAAAAAAGAGGATTATGTGACTGCTCGAAGGAAAGAGCTAATCTCCCTAGGGATACATAATCCTAAGGGCTTTTGGAGAGAATTGCAACAGCAAAGAAAACAAGTAGAAAATAGCATCACTGATACTCAATGGCTGGAATATGCTAAGCTGTTATACGAAAGGCCAAATGGGGTGGATAGTCCACCTATAATTAATACTTCAGCTGAGCTATTTTCTATCGAGGACATTAAACTGGGTATAAAGAAGCTGGCAACTGGTAAAGCAAAAGATATTGATGGGCTACAGGCATAATTTTTGAAGTGGGGAGTGGAACTCTTGGCTCCGCACATCAACAATATCTTCAACACGGTCACCAAGGGCAGCTTTCCTACGGAATGGACTACCAGCGTTGTTTTTCCTCTTCATAAGAGCGGTGACGTCAACAATCCCTCTAATTATCGTACCATTATGGTGAATCCCCTTCTTGGAAAGCTCTTTGGGAGTATGTTAGAGCGTAGAATCAGCGATGGGGCAGAAAAAGAAGAGAGGAGGGCAAAGGGACAGGTGGGATTCAGACCAAAACATTCTACTATATTTCATTGAAAAAGTGTGGGAGAAATAGGGGGAGAAGCTTTTTGTTGCTTTGTGGACTTCAAGAAGGCTTTTGACACTGTTCCTAGGGATAAGTTGTGGCACAGAATGGAAGAGTTAGAGATACCAATAGAGTTAAGGGCTGTGGTCTATAAGCTGTATGAATAGGTCAGAGCCAAAATCAGAACTAAGGGGGGTATGTCTGAATGCTTCGGGAGTGACATAGGTGTCAAACAGGGGTGCCCTTTGTCCCCTACTTTGTTTGGTCTTTATATTGATAAATTGGAGGAGTG